>PVJX010016063.1:0-41186 GCA_004027295.1 Dolichotis patagonum
TGCCAGGCAGGCGCTTAAGCCACTGAGCTAAATCCCCGGCCCGGCCTGTGGTATCTGGAAAACTCTTTTTCTGGAACTCTGGTAATAGAAAAGAATGCTCAGCGTGTGACCTAGGGCAGGTATCTAATTTCTCTGGACCTCAGTTTCCTCATGGGTAGAATGGGAGAGAGAGCAGCTGGGGATGTGCAGTAAAAACAAATATAACAAAAGGATATATGTCACACATCACCTGCAGCAAGGATTTTTTTTTTCCCCAGACAGGCTCTTGCTGTATAGCCCAGGCTGACCTTGAACCCTAGGTACCCTCCTGCCCCAGCCTTCTGAGTGCTGGGGTTCCAGTTGTGCACCGCCATGCTTGGCCTGCAAGGACCTAAATGTCAGAAGTGACCACCGTTGTTCCCAAAATCCTTAGAAAGGAAGATCAAGCCAGGGGTTTAGCTCAGCACCACAAGCACCTGCCTGGCAAATGCAAGGTCGTGAGTTCAATCCCCAGTACCAAAAAAAAAGGTGATGTTTTTAAGGAAAAGCTTTGTGCATTCAACCGTGTTTGTTGCCAAGAATAAAAATTCACACTTTCAAACAAAACTGAGAATTTTGGGAAACTTGTCCACCACATGAGCTGGAAGTTCCCTATTGCAGGCTTTTCTGATGAGATCAGGGTGATAGTAAAAAAATGATTTCTTTAAAAAAAAATGATTTCTTAAAACAATGAATCATGGAAAATGAACGTTTGGAAGCTTTTGTGGAACTGAGTGTATCAACATTTTCCAAATGACCAGTTGTTGGCACCATAAGGGCCTGCACCAGGTGGGGGTGGTGTTGTGCACCTCCTAAGGAAAAAGAAATTAAAAAACAATCATACAGGCATAGATATGGGCACAGTGTGCACGTCTGTCATTCCAACACTCAGGAGGCTGAGGCAGGAGGATCGCTGTGAGTTCAAGATCAGCCTCGGCTACAAAGTTGAGTTCAAGGCCAGCCTGAACTGGATAGCAAAACCCTGTCTCAAAAAGACAAAAAAAAAAAAAAAAAAAAACAACAACAGCAAAAACACAGGCATAGAAGACTGGCTAAAAGTACACAAAGAGTACAAAGTACCTGTTGATTTGATTTCAGGTACCACTCTAATTTTATTTTGCAGAGATAGGGTCTCATTACATTGTCCAGGCTGGTCTTGCACTTCTGGGCTCAAGTGATCCTCCTGCCTCGGCCTCCTGAGCAGCTAGGAATACAAATGCGCACCACCACGCTGGCCCACACTTTGCATGTTCAGTGTGTATGGTTGATTCCTGCTTTTCACCGCCACCACCAAGACACTGTCAGGTGGTGTCATGTGGGTGTGTCAGCCCAGGGTCCCCTCACAGGAGGGCACTGGAGGCTGGCAACATGAAACAGGAGACAGAGGTGGTTTAGTCAGAGCCACAGGGTTGGGCCGGGGATTTAGCTCAGCAGCACAAGCACCTGCCTGGCAAGCATGAGGTCATCAGTTTGATCCCCAGTACCAAAAAAAAAAAAAGCCACAGGGTTTTCTGTGGTGCCCCGAGGTACTCTGCTGTCACTGCAGCCTGGACAGCCCCAGTCCCTGACACCATCCCAGGGCTCTGCTTGTTCTTGCTGACTGAGAGACAGGGAGGGAGCAGCCAACCTTCCGCCCTGCAGACTGTCCCTTCTCTCTACTCTCCTCTTTTCCCCTGTACTCCTGCCACACTGGTGGGGAGGTCCTGCCCCAGGACTTTTGCGCTGGCTGGGCTCCCAGTCTGGAATGCCTTCCTTCTTCCCCTGGAAGGGGTCAATGCCTGGGCACCAGCTGTAACTACAGGAGCAGAGCAGAGTCATGTTGAGTTTCAGCATCACACACTCCAAGCCCAGGTGGCCTTTGGGACAGCTCCAGGACAGCACTCTAGCAGTCTAGTGTGGTACCCAGAGGCCACTCAGGACCCCAAGTTTGAGATAAGTTTCCTCTCTAGGAACATGGGGGAAGTGATGGGAGGTAGGACAGAGGGCCGAGGGGTGGGATGTGCTGGGGCAGGGAGTGAAGCCACCCTCCTGCTACAGTGTGTTTGGCACAAGGCAGTGCATACCTAGGAAGCTGAGGCAGAAAGATCACAAGTTTGAGCCTAGCCTGGACAATTAGTGCAATAAGACCCAGTTATAAAATAAAAACTAAGGGCTGGGGATGTAGCCCAGTGCAGTGACCCTCCTGGCTCAGCCTCCCAAGCGCTGGGATTACAGGCACGTGCTGCCTTGCCTGGCTGGAGTATCAGGACTTCTCAGGCTTTGGTCCGTAAACTGGTGGCCAGGTGAGAGGCTGTCCTGAGTCCTGGGTGCAGAAGCGGCTCATTACCTGGGCACAGCCATGCCTAAATCTGCTGGACATCACAGGCCCTTGAAGGAAGCCTCCCTGAATAGGCTGCCATAGAGGAGCAGCTGACAGGAAGGGGCCGAGGGGGTCCTGCGTCACGGGCTGTGTCCACTGATGTGAGTGGTGGGGACAGAGTTCTGGACTAACTGCGCCTAGGCTTAACTTGCAGCTCTGCCCCTCAGCCAGCAGCGGCACTTCTCTGAGGGATATATGCTGAGAGAGCAGGTGCTAGCATGCCTGCATGCCACCTGAGGATGGGGGTGTCTAACCAGAGTCACACTGGAGGTGACTTCCCGCCCCAGTGGCCTCCTGGACAAGGCCAGGGACACCTGCCACCTGTCAGCAACTGCCCTGTTAGTGTCAGACTCTTGACAAGTCGGTAAGTCCGGAAGTCGGGGCCTGCGCTCCATCCCACCTAAAAAGTCCAGTCTGGTTAATTCTGTCCCAAAATAAAAGCAATGCAAATTCACTTTGGCTCAGAGATGAACACTGTTGGTTTGGGGGGTATAACCTCTTCATTGATTGATTGATTAACTGATTGGAAACAAGGTCTCCCTACATGTTGGGGTTCTATAAGCAAAGAGAAAATAAAGACTCGCACACACTAAGGGTCAGCAAAATGGCTACCGCCTGGTCAGCCTAACAAGTAGATTTTATTGAGATAAAGAACAAAGAAACTCAAATTGCGCATGCTTAGACTGTATAACTTGTTTGCTTCTTGCCCTTACAGGACCTCATGTTTTTACCTTGGGGCGGGGGCGATGTTTCAAGGCCTGCACTTTTCCCATAACTTTGTGGACTGGATGTGTCCCGGACAAAGTGGAGTCAGTGTGGCCTCTGTACATCTCCCCTTCTTTTTTTCAGTTTAGGCTTTCTTACTATGTTAGAAGCTGCATTTTAGGTATGAACATTTTGCATAGGGATGGGATGCACTGAACAAGGCATCCCATACGAATTCAACAGATGACAGTAACACCATAAGGAAACATTTGTTTAACCAATTGATATCCGGTAACTGTCACGTAAGGAAATTCCATGATCCAGTATTGAGCCCTTGGGACTCATGTATCTGGTAAGTTCCTATAAATCATGAAGTTTCCCATTGATGGGTTTACTTTCATCAGACAAATTAAAACAGCACATTTGAGCAATTTCACTGCATCCATGATGATGCAATAGAAGCAGATAATCAGTGGCAGCACAATTATCTAAAATCGCTTGTGGTGCTCACTTTGTTCCTTGTTTAATAATGCCAAAGCTGTGGAAGTATAATTAATTTGTTTTGCCATGAGACAAGCTAGCACATTAACATTGTGATTGGCCCTGGCTGCCAGGGCAGGCACACCAGCCAAAGAAATACCTAAAGAATAAATTTCTGTTTTGGTTAACAGGCTAGTAGCAAAGTCCCCACGTAGAGATCAGTGAGACTAGTTGTACACTGTTTGGTGTGAGACAGTGCAAATTCAGGAGAAGGCAATAATATAGTAAGGCGACAAAAGCAGCATTTTGTGTTATGAGACAGATTTGCAGGGACATAATTTTTTTAAATTTATTATTATTTTTTTTTTGGTACCAGGGATTGAACTCACAACCTCACATTTGCCAAGTGGGCACTTAAGCCACTGAGCTAAACCCCCAGCCCAAAGGAGCAGTTTTCTTTCTTTCTTTTTTTTTTTTTTTTTTTTTTTTGTACTGGGGATTGAACTCACAACTTCATGCTTCTCAGGCAGGCACTTAGACTGATGAGCTAAATCGCAGCCCCAGGGACATAATTGAAGGTGTACTCTTCACGTGAGAAAAGCTGTCCAGCAGGGAGAGGGACAGGTCCATGTCCATACACTATTGGCTCATAACTAGAACAATTCCAAGTTTTATTAGGAAGGCAAAGACATCGAGTGATACAATTTTCAATATGAGCACATGCGGCATCTGAAGTTGCCACATACAGAGTGAACATTTTAACAGCATGATCAGGTTTTTTAAGGGTGGGGGTGCCCCAATTCGGATAGTCAGCATATGTTACAATTTTGTTTGGAATAGTGGGGAAAATGGTGTATTCACTTAGAGAGGCGGGGTCCTTGCATGCCGGAATCAGACAGGACCCAAGAATGTATTTTATTTCTTTCTTTTGAGCAAGACAGAAATGAGAGACATTAGCTATTTTTGCCAATTGAACCCAAATACTGTATTCCAATCTTTCTTGGAGGTTGTGGGACTCTAAAGTCCCCATGGTGGGTTACAAAACACACAGCAATAGGATACAAACAAGCATTAAAGAGTTCATTGTCAATTAGGTAAATACCACCACAAGAAGGTTTTCAGCAGTGGGTCCCTCTTCAGATTGGTGGAGCGAGTCTTGCGCAGACTGGATTAGCGCCTTTGTATCACCCTGGTCACTGGCTGAGCAGTCGTCATCCTGGGTCACTTCTGAGGCGGCCAGGCTTGATTCAGGGAGAGGCGAAACGAACTGGGTTGTGCAGCCCATGGTGCCAACTCACTCCATGCAGGGCGAGGGTAACGAGCAGGAATCCACAGAGGGCCTGTTGGAGGTAACAGAAGCATCCGCTCCTTCCCAGGTCAGCACGGGCGCCAGCCCCTGCCAGCCTGGGTCTGGCGGCGTTTTGAAAGGATTGGAACCAACATAGCCAAAGAGACTCGAAGAGAAAACAGCAGAAAGGAGAAAGAAGTCAGCCTTGGTAAGTGGTAAAACAGTGTCACTGAGATCAATTCCAAGGAGTGCAAGCGTTCCAGTATGTCCTCGAGAGAGAAGAGAAGACACAGCATTGACAATGGGAAGTAAAGTACCACCAGACGAGTGGGGTAAATGCAACCACTCAACAAGAAACACCTTGCTGGGCCGGGGATTTAGCTTAGTGGCTTAAGCGCCTGCCTGGCAAGCTCGAGGTTGTGAGTTCAATCCCCGGTACCAAAAAAAAAAAAAAAGAAACACCTTGCTGCTCTGGATGGCAGCAAGAGCCCCAGTGGCCAAAGGGGCTGAGTGAAATATGAGTAAGGAGGGAGCAGTCCTCCAGGACTCGGTCCAGCATCACTGGGAGAGGGTGAGCAGTGCTCTGAGGGGCCTGCCACAGCTAAGGGGAGTCAGAGATCACCTCAGCAGGATCTGCGTGGACCGTAAAGCACTGAACAGAGGCGCTAACTGTGGAGTGGTCAAGGGAAAATAGGGCCTCGCCCAGTTAAGGTAGGGACAGCAGGAGCGGCACAGCTGGAGGACCAGGAAGTCAACCATGCGCATTCCCTCTGCTCGGTGGCCAAAGGTGGCAGCAGTGCCCAGCAGAGGTGCCAGGTGCAGGACGGAGATGGCTCGAGGCCCCACATGCCGCAGTTGGCCTGTCTTTTCCCTGTCCTCCATAATGAGCGTTCCTCCCTCAGGATACCAAGGACAATAATCATGAATTTCTCACAAAAGTCATACTAAATTACACCCAGGGAGCCCACGGCCCGCCTTCTGAAAGAGGAAAGGCAGTTCTGCCTCATGTTTCTGCTGTGCTGCAGACAGGGAAGTTCCACAACTTGCCGGGGGATTTTCCAAAGAAAACGAAGTCGATGCTTTGTCGGGGGCGTGTCCCACCCCAGGAACATCGAAGGCAAGTCACCCTCCACAGCAGACATCTCTGCTGCCGAGAGTCCCGTCTTCAGTACCAGATGTTGGGGTTCTGCAAGCAAAGGGAAAATAAAGGGTCACACACACCAAGGGTCAGCAAAATGGCTGCCGCCCAGCCAGCATAAACAGGCAGCTTTTACTGAGATAAAGAACAAAGAAGCTCAAATTGGGCATGCTTAGATTATATAACTCGTTTGCTTCTTACCCTTACAGGACCTCTTGTTTTTACCTTGGGGTGGGGGCGATGTTTGAAGGCCTGCACTTTTCCCATAACATTGTCGACCAGATGTGTCTGGGACAAAATGGAGTCAGTGTGGCCTCTCTATACCTACATAGCCCAGGCTGGCCTTGAACTCCCAGCACCCTCCTGACTCAGCCTCCCAAGTACTGGGATTATAGGTACATGCCCCCGTGCCTGGTAGATTTTTCTTAATATTTTCATATACTAGTGAGCCTTTCACTTAATTCAATGATACACAGGAAACACCCAAGACAAGGCCTGGCCCTGAGTTGCTGTGTAAGAAATTAGATGGTGGTGGTGGTCATGGTGGTGGTGGTGACGACTGGGTTTCTGGTGTTGGTGTTCCGGCCTCTCCTTTGGCATGAGCGCACGTGTTTTCCCATCGACCTCGTTACCAAGAATCTTCCCGGACGCTGCTCTGCGTCCCGGTGCAGCCTCCCTGGTCCTATCCGATGACCGTGGAGAACGTCCTGGCGCGGGGCTCCCCTGCTCCAAGGACACCGGTGTCCGGTCAGGACTTGGGCGCGGCCCCAGGCGGACTGCGGCCCCAGGTGCAAGGCAGCTCTTCGGCGCGGTACCCGCAGCTGAGGGCCGCGGCCTGGCGCTGGGCGCTGCCCACGGAGGCCTGCTGACCCCGGGTTGCTCGGCTGCCCTGCGCCTTCTGCACGGCGAATGTGTCCTAGTGAACGTGCCGCCAAGGAGCACACGTGGGAAACAGAGTTGTCCCCGGCGCTCCCGAGCCCAGTCCTGGCCTTGCCTGCTCTCGGTCCAGCCGTTCGCCACGTGTCCGTGTGTGTGTCACCCCGTCCTGCCCTTTGGGGGCGCGCCCTAGCCCCCCACCGGGTGACTGAGACCCCATGGCACCAAAACCTTGTTTTGTTGTCCCTGCCACGCGAATTTATGAGTCTCTGTGATACATTTGCACAGAAATGAACAGTAAACGCGTCACAAATGGAAACAGTTCCAAGAACAGAATAAAAGTTGTAATAAAGGTTATTTAACACTTACAAATTCTTTATTTCTGGAGTTTTTCATGTAACATTTCATTTTGTTTTAGAGACAGGCTCTCGCTCTGTAGTTCAGGTTGGTATCAAACTTCGCGCTGATCCTCCTGCCGCGGCCTCCCGAGTGCCGGGATCACAGGCCCGAGTCCCCGCTCCCAGCTCCTAGGTTGAGCGCTCCCCAAGGCGCACGTGTAGACCGCTGGGCGCTTGGCCCGAAGCCCCGCCCACAGAGGGCGTGGCCTGACGGAGCTCGGCTCCTTCCTCTGCGCTGGCCACCCAGCCGCGCAGACGGGGGGGGGGGGGGGGGGGAGGGGGGCTTGCCCTGGAGCCAGCTCCTGGCCCCCTCCTAGCAGGGGCTGTGGCACCAGCCCCAGAGCAAGCACCCAGACCTGTAAGCCCAGTAACTCTTCTACTCAGAAGCTGTCTTTCCCGGGTGTTTCGCCATAGTGAGGAAAAGCCGATGCAGGGGTAGGTTTGTACGTAGAGATAAACTGATTGTAATTGGCTCAGAACTGGGTGTGGTGGCGCACACCTGTAATGCTGGGAGTGTGGGAGGCTGAAGCAGGAGGATTACAAGTCTGATTTAGCGAGACCCTGTCTCAAAATTTAAAAAAAAAGGTTAGGGATGTGGTTCACTGCAAAGGCCCTGAGTTCAACCCTAGTGCCACACACGCACATGCACACACACACTCGGCTCACTGGGCTGCGGAGCACGGCAAGTCTGGCATCTGCGTATCAGGCCAGGCAAGAGCTGACGTCCAGACTTCTGCTGGCAAAGTCCCGTGTCGCTTGCTCTGTGAGGGCAGGCTTAGCTCTTGGAGGCCTCAGCTGATAGGATGAGGCCGCCAGCGTCCCAAATGGCAGCTCACATTCCTCCAAGTCCACCCAGCAACGCGTGCCCGAAACCTTAGGGTAAGGGCAGGGTACACAGCAGGCGCCATGGCTGCTACACTATCCCGAGCAGAATTCTAGATCTGCGACACCCAGAACGCCCTCCTTGGCTCAGCGGTTTTGTGGCGGCTTCCTGTGGTGGGGGAATGGGACGGACAGAACAATCGAGTCATCAGAGCTTCCCGCTTCCCAAGACTGTGTGTCCACGCTGCGCACCGTGAACAGAGGACACCAGGAGGAGCTCAGGGCCGGAGAAGTACAGGAGGCCCCGGGTTCAGCTGAGCCAGCTGGGTGTGGGGTTTTGTTTTTGTGTTTTGAGACAGGGTCTTGCTTTTTGTTCTGGGCTTGTCTTGAACTCCCTATGGAGCCCAGCTTCAAACTCATGGCAGTCCTCCTGCCTCAGCCACCTGAATGGTAGGATTACAGGCGTACTCTCTCACACTTGGTTCTAAATGGGTGTCGTCTTCTCCTTCTCCTTCTTCGTAATGGAGATTAAACACATGACCTTGTGCTTGCCAAGCAAGCTCTTACACACTGACCTAAATCCCAGGCCTACTAAATGGGTGTCCTTTTCAGGATTTTCAGCGGCTGTGTTATACAAATGTGTGCCCTCTGTCCTCGAGGGTGACATTGCCTCCTGAGGTCCCCCAGACATTCTGCGACCACCGAGTCCTTTAGCTGCTGCCTAGAGGACGAGGGCCCTGTGAAGCCCAGCTGGCGGGCAGCTCCTGGCAGGGGGACGGTAGCTGAAATGTTAAGGGTGGAAGCATCTGGACCAGGAGGCCTGCGACACTGGGCCATCCTGTCACCCAGCTCCCAATGCAAAACAGGAGACGCCAAACCAGGCCTTGGCCGGTGCCAGCGAGCGGTGAGCCCAGGTTGGAACGAGAGGCTCTTGCATTTCAGCCTGGCCTAACCCTAACGCTAACCCTGGAAACCAGGCCCTGCGGCGGGAGTCTGCATTCCTAGCATCCTGGAGGCCGCTATCCCAGCGAGTCTGCAAAATGAGACGGACGCGGCCGCCCCACTCCAGCGCTCTGGGGCCAAGCTTCCTGCCGCCCCGGGGGGGAAAGGGCAGTGCGGGCTGCGCTGAGGGGCGCCGGCCTTTCCTGCTTCCCCGGCAGGAAGCCTTGCTGTGGGCAGCAGCCTGTACTTCACCTGGAGGAGACCGGGGGTCCAGGACTCCGCCAGAGCAAATCCGGCACGGTTGACCGATGGACAGGGACTCAGCCCAGGGGGGCCCGGGGTGGGGAGAGGGGGAGGATTCGCAAAAGCGCGCCCGGCTTCCCCATCCCCAGCCCAGACGGATGCTTGGGTCCATCCCGGAGGGACCTGTTTCCAATGGGTTCCCGAGACACTGGGCGGCGGATGGTCCAGCTGCTCCACAGCGCCCCCTGAGGACGCCCTGGGCCCTGCGCGCACGCCGCCCTAAACCACTTCCTGCTCGCTGCCACCTCCAGCGCAGAATCCGAGCAGAGCTGTCTGAACCCTAGCTCGCTGGCTGTACCTTTCAGACCATTAAGGTCGGGCTGAGATACCGTTTGAATTTTTTTGTTGTTGGATTTTTGAGACGGGGTTTCTTTGTGTAATCCAGAAAGGCCTTGAACTCTGTGTCATCCAGCCTGGCCTCCAACTTGCAGTGATCCTCCTGCCTCAGCCACCCCAGTGCTGGGATTACAGGTGTGGGCCTCTGTATGTTTTCTTTTTTCTGTATGGGGAATCGAATTCAAGACCTTGTGCTTGCCAGACAGGCACTAACGCCTCTAAGCTGTATGCCCGGCCCTTTTGTATGTTAATTTTTAAGATAAACCACATAGAAGCTTTAGTGTTGTCAGCTTTCCTTTACTGTAACAAACGCCTGAGTTAAATCAGTTTAAAAAGAGGAACCTGTAGGTGGCACAACTGAAATCCCAGCATTCTGGGAGGCTGAGGTAGGAGGATCACAAGTTTGATCCCACTCTGGGCAGTTTAACATGGCCCTGTCTTCAACGTATTAAAAAGGGGGGCTAGGGGTGTGCTCAATGCCAAGGTCCTAGGTTGGACCTCCAGTAACCCCCTCCCTCCAATACAAGGAAATGTTTATTTTGGCTGAGGCTTCAGCCCCTGGGTGGTCAGCGCTGCTGCTGCCCGCGTGGAGTGGCAGGTCGGGGCCTGGGATGGGTGGGGCGGGAGGAGGAGACTGGTGTCCCCTAACTCCCTCCTAAGGTGAGGCCAGGTGCCCTCCACTCCGCAGCAGGCTCAAAGGCTCCCCACCCCGTCCCCACCAGGCCAAAATAGGGACACACCTTTGACACCGTGGTAGGTGCCCCTGAACCCAGGATGCTCTGACGGCCAGGCGTCCAGTCCCTGCCACAGGAAGCGATGTCACGGGTGACCCCATCTGCCCCCCATGAAAGCAGAGACATAATTAAGCGGCTGTAGGGTGTCTCCCACGGCCTCCTGCCTTTCCTGCTCCACCTGCCCACTTCTTTACCCACGGCCCCTCTCCGCCCCACCCCTTCTGCGCCTCCACCCATTCAGCTAGAAACAAAAAATCTCTCTGCGATCTGGACCTCGCGCTCCACGGCTTCGTCCCCTGGCGCGCGCGGGCCTCAGCCAGGCAGCCAGACCTCAGCGCTGCTGCGGCGTCGCCCGGCAACAGGCGCGGGCTCCGCAGAGGTGCGTCGCGATTGGTCAGGATGAAAGCTGTGGGCGGGGCCTCCCCCACCCCCGCAAGCGCCGGTGACTGGCTGGACTCCGCAGAGGCGCATCGCGATTGGTCAGAATGAAAGCTGTGGACGGGGCCTCCCCGACCACCACCCCGCAAGCGCCGGTGACTGGCTGGCCGCTGTGCCTCTGTCCCACTGCGGCCTCTGGCTAAGTAAAGTGACAGCTGTCTCCCTGCGTCAGAGTGAGGCCGAGGGTTTCCCTGGCCGGCCTCCCTGCCCCTCGTGTGGGTCTGGGCCAGTCTACCCCAGGTTGTTTAGAGGCGGCTGGGCGGCCTGTCCTCGGGCCTGCTGACCCCAGCAGTGGCCTCCCCTGCGGGCTCGGGCCGGCCGTGGGCAGTGCCCTCCTGTCGCACTGCACGTGGAGGGGATGCAGGGGCCCGGGTGCTTCCTCCAGCAAGAGCCGCCAGCCAGGTCCCCACCCTGAACCTGGAGGCCCTTTGTGACCACCCCCTGGCTTCTCAGGCTGGGCTGGGCCTGCGGTGGCAGCTCTGGCGCCCCAGTCCCCCAGCCACTGTGAGGAACCCTAGTGCAGACCTGAAAGAAAGGGAAAGGAAGCGAGGAGGGCCAGGGGCTGGAGCTGGGGGCAGCCGCCTGTTCTCCCAGTTGGGGCCCAGGAGCCTTGAGTGTCCCATCCGCACTGCGACATGAGCTGGGAGCCGGGCCCAGTGGAAGCCCAGGTTCCTTGGTACCGGAAATGATGGTCATTACTTTCAGCGTCACCTGGCAGCCAACCTGTTACTCAGTAGAGGACAAAGCACTTTGCTCCCAGCCTTTCTCCCCTCCCGTCAGCACCTCCCTCAAATGGGTCACTGGTGTCCAGGCCCTTCCCATGGGCCTTTTGTTTTCTAGACAATGTGACACAAGACAAGGACGAAGCTGACCAGCCAGGCCGCTCAGTCAGATTTTGGGGCAGTGGCTCCCCCGAGCTTTACATCTCACCTAGGTTAAGGGTCTTCAGAAGCAGAAATGGACCCAAGTGAAAAATTTAGCTCCAGTGCCTTCCCGATCAAGGAAACAAATCCCCGGTTAGGTCAGACTCCGGGTCTCCTTCGGCTCCTTTCCTTTCAAATCATGTGACCTCAGCCGACACAGTTAAGTGAATCGTTTTCATTTCAGGTCATAGGGACTTAGTCCTGCAATCAAAGGGCTGAATGAAATTCTTGGCTAAACACAGTAATTAGGAGCATAGTAAAAACAGAATCAAAATGTCCCAGCCTCCCATAACACTAAAAGGAAATCAGATTAATTTAAAAATGATATTTGGGCTTCACATATAAGGAGTTCATTTTCATACAGGCAGAGAAAATAAGAGATCATTACAATAATGACATGAGACTGGGAACGTGATTATATAAACCATACCCTAGCAGGCAAATTGCTTTAATGTGCTTGCAAGAACTGAATACTCTGCATGGAAATAAAAACAAAGAAAAAAGCGCTGTGCAGAAAATTAATTGAGAAAAACAGGAACTTTGTCATAAAATTGCAAATACAAAAAGCAACAAATGATAAACACAAATTACAGGCTTCAGTGACATTAGTAACTGATTAGTAACTACTCATGGCTGTCAACTAATTTGCAAAGGCATGGCTGATAAGACAATCGACCTTCCTCTCCTCTCCCTGTGAGGAATCCTGGGCCACAGCTTTCCCGTAACTTTAAGCTGGTGTTCCTTTTCTTAAAGAAAACCGACAGGGAGGGGCACGTTCTGTCCCTCCACCACCGAAATTTATACATTCAATTTTGTTTTTTTGTCTCTTTGAGACAGGGTCTCATTATGCAGCTCAGGCTGGCCTTGCACTCCCTTGTAGTCCAGGCTGGTCTCAAACACAGGATCCTCCTGCCTCAGCCCCCACAGTGCTGGGGTGACAGGCATGCGCCACCACACCCGGTCCAGCTCTTCTAAGGAACCAAAGCACAGCTTCTTGACATCTGTGACCCCTCAAGGTCCATCAGTTCTATCCACATAAACAAGAAATGCACAGCCTGTCCCATGGAGGACACTATCTCCCAAGTGCTGGCGGGGGGTGGTGGTGGTGGTGCTACTTCTATTTATTTAGGAGAAGGAGTGGAAGGGAACAGACTGGGCCTTGGCTGTATGCCTGACAGGGAAACGACCCACAAGAGATAGGTGACACGTGGCCAGCCTGTGGGTGTTCCTCCAATGCCATGCAGCAACAAGGCAGGGGTGCAGGAGGAAATGCAGACCCTCAGGGGGTGGCCCATGTCCTCTGGTCTGTCGGGCCTAGGACAGTGCCACAGCGTAAGCATGGAGACGGGTGAGGTCACTGAAGTCAAAGCCACAGGGCAGTCCTGGGCCTGACCAAGGACACGGCTCACCCAGACAGACCCAAGGGGTGCAGGTAAGGGTGAGGTGGAGGCCTGGCAGGAGGTCTACAAAATGTGTGATTAGCAAATTGTATCAAAAAGTATCAAAACAGTTCAAAAACCTCTAAAAACAGCCAGGTTTGGCAGTCACAGGGCAGGTGTCCAGGCGCCTGTGCAGCTACCCCAAGTAAGCTGCAGAAAATTGGGCTGGGGACCAAGTGTCAGCCACTGCCCCACAGCTGGCTGCATCCAGGACACTGGGCCGTCCGACCCGCACTGCTGGTCACTGAGAGGGGCCACAGGTAATTCCCCTGAACTCCAACCAGGGTCCCAGGTCTCAGAGGATGGGCGCCACTCGCCTTTGGCGTTTGCCTTCCCACCACCAAACTGAGAGCTGCCCTCTGGAGTCCTGCAAAGTCCTGTGAGGTCACCGAACCGTTCAGGGGAGGCCGGGAGGAGTCAGAACTGTGCTCTGCCCAGTCCAGGTCTCACAGGCCTGCTGGGAGTCTCAGTAAAATGGCAGAACGTTGGCACTGCCCACCGAGAGCTCGGCACAAAGCTGACCTGCTTCTGTATGTATTCCTTTCTGGGGGAGGGCTCTTGCTGCCCAGGCTGACCCCAAACTCCTGGGCTCAAGCAAAATTTCCTGCCTCAGCCTCCTAGGTAACGGACTATAGGTACATGCTACCATATCGAGCCAATCCATGTGTATTTTAGCACAAAGACCCCTGCAGGTAACGAGCGCCCTTCAGCTTTCCGTCCTGTCCCCTTTGGTATCGCGTATCTTACGCCCAGAGGGTTCCAACTTAGATGAGGACCAAGACAAATATAAAGCTGTAACTCTTTCAAAATAAGAAAATCAGAACCTGAATAAAAGCCATTCTGGTATTGAAAGGGCAAGGAAAAGCAATCCAGCTGTTGTCAAAGCTCCAAAAAGCCCAGAGCACAGAAGGCTGATGTTTTTTCTGGGTGAGACCGGGTCTCACTGTGTAGTTCAGGCTGGGCTCGAACCCACTACAGAGCCCTCCAACTTGTAGTGATCCTCCTGCCTCAGCCTCCTGACTGCTGGGATTATGGAGAGTTTAATGGCGGACGTGGTGTTTTTGCAGACAGTGGTTTGCTGCCCCAGTGGTCCAAATGTGTGTTCACCAAGGCCAGTGACTTCCACCCATCCCATCGCCCTGCCCACCCCTCCACCCAGCTGGCCCACTCAGGACAGTGAATTTCCAGTCTCAAAGCAGAGAGAGCAGAGCCGATCCAGGCACCCCACCGGGCTCGGAGACCTTTCAGCTGTCACCAGCATCCGAGCCACCACTCCCATGTCTGTCCTCTCCCTAGAAGGACTCTCAGCCGCCAAGACATCGGGGAGAGGTGCCACGAAGGACCACGGGTACAGGGAGCTGTGTGGGCCCTTCGAGGCACCAGGAAGCGGGAGTGAGGCCAGAGCTGCCCCAGGCGAGCTGTCCTGGGAAAGCCCAGCGGCAAACACGGGCAGCTGGCTTAAGCTAAGATGCCGGGTGTGCGTGATGTCCGGGCTGGACCAGTCGAGGTGAAGACAGCACACCTGGCCACGCTGCACCCTTGTGGCCTCCACGTGGTCTCACCTCTCCCAGACGACCTTCACGGGCTCTGGGACCATGGAGGTGACGGCGAGCCAGGCTCAGGGGAGTCTGTGAAGCTGGCCAGGGCTCACGGTAATGGCAGTCTCCTCAGAGCTCTACCACACGCAGGCCATAGCCCCGCAGGGCTGCACACCCGCATTGGAGCCCGACACATGTCCACGGCTGATGCTGAAGCACTGGTGGCACCTCCAGGTGCCTGGCGGTCACCTCCCAACTCTGTCGCTCGGGAATGGGGACAGAGGCACCCTCCCTGCCTGGCAGACCCGCTCAGCTGCAGGCATGGGGCCAGAACGCCCGTGGGTGCCAGTGTGGCCCTGCAGCCAGAGGAGGTGACGCATGCTCACCCTTCCATTCCTGAGAAGCAAGCGTAGGTTTGGGGAGCTCGGTGCACGGGCACAAGGGCCAGCAGGCTGAGGGCTGGCCAAAGGACGTGCGCTAACGAACAGTGTCTATGAAGAGCTTCAAGTCACTTCTCTCCTCTCCTGGTTACCGCGCTCTTAGAACTCGGGAAGGTCCCAGCCAGGAAAAGTGGGGGTGCTCAGCAGCGACGGGTGCAGCTCCCAGGGGGAGTCCTCGTGGTCTGTGTCCTCATTCCCAGCCTTGTCAGTGACTCCCGAATGTAGCCATGCTCCAAGCTCAAGGACCTGGTGGAAGCAGCCGTGGGGCCTCCCCGGTAGTTTTATTTATTTGCTGTAGGTGCTGAGACAGAGTCTGCTGTATAACTCAGCCTAGTTGCAAATGTGCTATAGCTCTGCTTGTGGTCCTCCTGCCTCAGCCTCCCGAGCACTGGGATTACAGGTGCATGCACCACGCCTGCCTTTCCCCAGCTGTTTTAGATGTGACAAGTCTGAGGTGGGATCCAGAAAACCTACACTTTCCAAAACCGGAGGCACAGAATGCGATGTCCTTCAAGGCCCTGGGTTTCCCTGTGATGATCGCCAAGCTCCTCTGGCACGCACTGCGCTGGGAGAATCTGGGAGCCTCTGGTGCGGCTGCCCAGGAGCAAGGCAGGGCCCAGGGCACGTGCTTACCGCCTGCGCCCCGCTGTGACTGTTCACGCAGGCCCCCGTGCAGAGCCTGCGTAACTGGTGGCTGTGAGATCACGGAGACAGAAGTCCTGAAGCAGAGAGCTGCTGTGAAGAGCGAGTCCTGGGCGCTCAGGACACTGCGGTGGGGTGGACCGTGGCTCACTGGCCACGGTCCTGGGGCCGCTTGCCCTTTCCCTTCCTCTTCTTGTCCTCCAGCTGTGGCCTGAGGGCACACACGCAGGCCGACACGCCGGCGATGGCCTTGGGCAGGTCGGGCCCACGGCTCCACTTGTCGGCCTCACGGTCGTACACCTGTACGGCCCTGGAGAAGGCGGTGCTCTCCCAGCTGTAGCCACCCAGGATGTAGATGCGGCCCTGCCACACGGCCACGCCCGACTCGCTGTTGGCCTGCAGCAGGGGCGCCACGCGCGTCCACTGGTTGCACTGTGGGCTGTAGGCCTCCACGCCCAGCACGTCGAAGCGCTCCATGGACTCCACATGGTCGTCGCTGCCGCCGATGGAATAGATGCTATCGCCCAGGCTGCACATGCTGTGCCAGCCGCGCGCTGTGGTCATGGGCCGCCGCTCCTCCCACACGTCCGTACGGTGGTCGTAGCACAGCAGGTTCCTGCGGTACGGGCCGATCTGATAGTCGTGGCCCCCCGAGATGTACACGAAGTCTTTGTAGATGGTGCCCGCATGGCCATAGGTAAACCTGTGGGAACCGAGGACAGGGAGGGGTTCAGTGCCCGGCTGGCCGCACCAGCCCAAGCTGGGGCCTCAGGCCTGTCCTCGGCCCAATGGAACCACCTGCCCCCAGGGACTCTCGAGGACTGAAGGAAGGCAGGGAGCGGGGACCCCTGAATGTTTGTTTGTCTGCTTGCTTTTTTGAGACAGGGTCATGCTGTGTTGTTCAGACTGGCCTTAAACTCAAGGTGACCCTCCTGCCTCAGCCTCCTGAGTACGTGGATTACAGGTATGCGCCACCATGCCTGGCTCTCACGGGCACTTTACAGCCTCAGCCATCGATGGGCAGATGCAGACAGCAGGCAAACGAGCCCACAGCCTGTCATCAGGACACCTGGCCAGGGTCCTGGCCTCACTCCCCAAGCACAACCGCAGGGACCAGGCTGAGACCTTCTCGGAGTAGCCAGGAACCCTAAGACCAAGTGTTCCTCCTAAGCACACACCCGGCTGCACCACATTTCCCACATTTCCGAAGGAACAAAGTGCAATTCTAGCTCTGCGGACACTCTGGAAGGGACAAAGCGAGTGGGGGGGGTGAGGTGTGCAGAGCAGGGTGAGGCTGGGCATCTTGGCCGTGGACTCTTCCGTATGACCCTGATGGAGCACACAGGACCATGTGGCACAAGATGGACCTGTCACACAGGGCTCCTCAGCACCAGTCCCTGGACCGTGCCAGTGAGAGGTGCTAGGGCAGAGCTCCTGGGGCTCTATTTTCTGTACACCTAAAACCCCTTAGCAGTGCAGGTCTAGGCCAGGTCTGGTGACGCATGCCCAGAATCCCAGCACTCAGGAGGCTGAGGCAGGAAGATCACTGAGGGTTTAAGGCCGGTCTGAACTGCATATGGAAACCTTGTCTCACAAAGACACCAAAGGGTTGGGGGTGTAGCTCAGCGGCACAGTGCCAGCCTGGCAAGTGCAAGGTCCGAGTTTAACTCCCAGGACCAAAAACAAACAAACAGAAATGAAACGAAACAAAACAAAAAACCCCATTGGTTTACTGAAAAGGAAAACAGGAAAAAAATAGCCAGGGGTGGCGCATATTCTTGTAATCTCGGCACTCAGGAGGCGGAGGAGCAGGATCACTTCGAGTTCCAGGCCAGCCGGAAGCACACAGCAAAAGCCTTTTGCAAAAACCCAAACAAGCCGGGGACTTTGTTCAGTGGCATAAGCGCCTGACTGGCAAGGGCAAGGTCATGAGTTCAATCCCTGGTACCAAAAAAACCAAAAAACCCCCAAACAAGACCAGGCGTGGTGGTGCACGCCTGTAATTCCATTGCGCAGGAGGCAGAGGCAGGAGGATCACTGTGAGGTCAAGACCAGTTTGGGCTACATAGCAGAAATCCTGTCTCAAAAAAAAAAAAAAAAAAATCCCAAACAAAAAAACCCCAAATAAAAAGGTAAACAAACTAAAATTAAAGGTTAAAATGCAAAAGCCCAGGGAACAACATCATGAAAACCTGGGCAGGGTGACCAAGGCAGGCGGAGATGTGGCAGGCTGGGGTCAGGGGCAGTGCGCCCAGATGCTAAGCCCAGGGGGTGCAGAGGTAGCCAGGCGGGGCTCCAGGCTACAGAGGGGCTGGAAGGAGGGGCCCTGTGCACGGCAGGCTCGCCAGCAGCAGACACGAGAGACACACTCAGAAGCCACACTGTCCGCTCCACTCCCGTCAGGGATGTGGGGTGACACAGCGCCAGGAGTGCGGGGACCTGGGTAGGTCCCATGCAGTTCAGTCCCCTGGCTTAGAGGGGCTCCTGTCTGGGGTGGCCTGGGATGCGTCACACAGACAGAGTGCGCCGACAGGGACTGGGGCAGACGGCCTCTCCACCAGGCTCCAGGCGCTGCTCCCTGGCTGCCAGACCTCCTGTCCGGACCTGTCCTCTGGGGACTCTGGTGGGACTTACGCCCCATGTGTGACTTTAAAATACAGGTCCACTCCCCACGCAGCCCTCACTCTCGCAGACAGAGTCCCGCCTGCCCACCCCACGAAGATGAGATGCCAGGGGCAGCGGAACAAGATGAACCAGTGTGCTGTCCCAGGGCACCCCACTGAGGCCCCGCGAGGCCCCAAGAAAAATCCCACCGACCTCCTTCCCCACAGTGCCGTCGGCCCGCCCCGCAGGTGAGGAGACAAACAGCCTCACCTCTGCACACCCCTGCCCTGACTTGGGGGCTTCTGGGAAGCCCCTAATGTCACAACCAACGCTCAGCTCTCTGATGGCGGGTGCAGGACAGACTCCGGAGCAGGGTTGTGCCCTCTGGCAGCCTGAGCTGGAGCCTGGCTTCCCCCTCTGGCCCACCCACTGCTGTGCGTGAGCAGCCAGGAGGAGGACACCCCCAGACCTGGGGCCAAAACAGGCAACAGTGAGTGGACAGGCATCACGCGGGAGTGGTGAGCCACAGCCCCGACTCACCTCGGCAGGCCAGCCACGTAGGACCAGGAGTCGCTCTTGGGGCTGTAGGTCTCCACAGAGGACAGCGCCCCGTTTTCGTTCCGGCCGCCAACGGCCACCAGCTTGTCTTCGATGGAGGCCAGGTAGAAATCCACACGGCGCTGGTTCATGGAGGCCACCTGCAGAGGCGAGACACCTGTACCTTCCCCCCCAAACAGGGGGCCGTCCTGGCCTTGGCTAGGACCTCCACCCGTATCCCCATCTGGCTCAGCCCAGGACAGGGGACGGGGCTGTGACAGTGGACAAGCGAGGCTGGAAATAGGACTCAGACTGACGATTCAAGGATCTCTGGAGTCGCCTGGCAGAGCCCTTGAGATGGCTCAGGACAGGCACACCCTGAGAGAGGTGTGGACCCATGGTTCCCCAAACTTGTTCGGCCACATGATCAACCTCGTGGACTAAGGTTCTGCAGGCTACATGGCTGACAATTGTCAATTTAGCAGTTTTCTGAAATTAAATAAAAAAATCATCTCTGCCTTCTTCCCCTCCAGCTGATTTGGTTCACACAGAGCCCAGGGCCTCAGGGGGCAGGGCAGGCACCCTTCCCCAGAGCCGGCCCCAGCTCGGGGCCTCCTGAACACTAACCAGGACACCTGTCCCTGTTCACAGTGGGAAAAGGCACTCAATAGGACATTTAAAGGTAGAAGACCCTCGCCTTCCTGCACTTTGAATCATCTCAGCAGAGCACGCACACGAGCCTAGTCCCGCAGGGGAGCATGCGTCAGGCTGCACCCCGCAAAGCTGAGGGTCAACTCTGGAGCCAGAGCCTCCTCCAAGCGGGAGACTGGGACTTGGGCTGAGAACTTTGCAGAACACAAGGGGAAGGTCAGCAGGAGCCCGGCCGAGGGATGGCACAGTGAGGAGCTGGGTGTATAAAAGCCGGTGGGGTTGTCCTCGGGGTGGGCTGGACAGGGGTTTGCAGGAGATGGGGACTCCCTGATGTGGTGCCAGTCACCCTGGGCCATGGGCCCGACCCCCAGGCCACACCTGTCCGCAGGGGTGGAAACTGACACTGGAGGGGTGGGTGTGGTAAAATGGGCCGGGCCACCCTCGAGCAGGCTGGGGTGCAGTCTGGTCTAGGCTCACACTGTTCCCACAGCCAGGGCCAGAGCAGGCTCTACAGCCTGGTGGGTTTTTTTTTTTTTTTTTTTGGTTTGGTTCAGGTTGGCCTTGGACTTGCAGCGATCCTCCTGCCTCAGCCTCCCAAGTGCTAGGATTATAAACGTACACCACCACACCCAGCTTTTGGTTTGGCTTTTTTGAAACAGGGTCTCACTCTGTAATCCAGGTTAGGGTTGAACTCTCAGTCAACCTCCTGCCTCAGCCTCTGGAGTACTGAGACTACAGGTGTGTAGCACCACACCCGGTTCTGGCACCTCTTGGAAACCCTTCCGGAAGCAGGGCTCCCCAGGTGCTATCTGGGAAGGACAGGCTGCCAGTCAGGAGCCCCAGGGGCTATTCACACTTACAATGCTTAGTAGCTGAAATTAAGTAAAACTGAAAACCTGGCTCTTCGTTTGCACTGGCCACATGTCAAGGGCTCAGGTGCCACCAGGGGACGGAGGCTGCCGCGCCGGAGCCCAGGCCCGGCACGCTCTCTTGGGTGGGGAAGGGGCCGCTGGACCATGACCCACCCTGCGTCTGCCCAGCTGAGGTGGGGGCCAGGCGGCTGCCACTTCGTCCTCATGCCTTGCTGGCAGCACTGGCCGTCAAGGCCCCAGGAGAGAAAGGGGAGGTCGAGGCTGGGCGAGGGGAACCCCGGAGACCTGGGGAGTAAAGAAAGAATCGGCTTTAATCTCACCTTGATCCACTGTTTACAGCGGGGGTCATACCTATAAAGCAGGTTGGAGGCGGCGTCCCCTCCGTTGTCCCGCGAGAAGCTGCCGCCCGCGATGAAGATGAAGCCGCCCAGCACGGCCACACAGTGGTGGCTCCGCCGCGCTGGCAGTGGCGTCTCCTTGACCCACTGCTCGCTCTGGGTGTCCAGGTAGCAGGTGTCGTCGCTGAGCTCCAGACACCGCTCCGAGACCTCGCCGCCCACGAACAGCAGACGCTCGCCGTCAGTGCGCAGCGCGGTGCGTGCCGTCTGCAGCACAGGCTGCGCCGCCAGGCTGTTGTGATAGCGCACGGCCTCCTCAATGAAGTCCTCGCAGCCGGCCTCACGGGGCAGCAGCGCACACACGGCTGGCTTGACTCGGTGCAGCAGGTCGCCCTTGGGAATGAGCGGGAAGCGCACGTGCTCCAGCACGCGGCGGGCGTGCTCCTCGCGCTCGGGCTGCTGCGTCAGCCACTGCAGGGCCGCCTGCAGCAGGTCGTGCTCGCACTCACGCTGCACCTGGCTGCTGCCCAGGTACAGGCACAGCTTCTGCACGGACACGCTCTGCAGGAAGGCCGGCGTGAAGGACAGTGTGCCGAAGCGGCCCAGCACGAAGCTGTCGATGAAGGTGTCCAGCCGCCGCAGGCTGTAGATGGAGGCCAGCTCCTGCAGGTACAGGTAGTTGTCCTCGCTCACCTCCTGCTCCAGGTACTCGCAGCAGAAGTCCACCGCCGTCCAGATCTGCAGCAGGTGCGCCGTCTCCAGCACGTGGTCGATGTTGCCGCCATCCAGCGCCAGCTCGCCGCCGTACAGGAAGTCCACCACGGCCCTCAGCCCGATGGGCGAGGCGCCCACCAGCACCACCTCCTTCTCAAAGGCCTCGCGCATGCCCAGTGTGAACATGGAGTTGAAGTAGTCGCTGCACACGGCCAGCAGGTTTCGGTGTGCGGGAAGGCGCTGCTCCTCGGCCACCAGCACCACGTCGCAGAAGAGGCCACGCAGCCGCTGCTCGTTCAGCCGCTGCAGCACCGTGGTGGGGTGGTCGGCCCAACGGTACACCTGCAGGGAGGGCGCAGTGAGAGGCGGGCACAGGAGCACCCCGAGCCCACCGCGCCCTCTCTCCTCCTCCCTCCCTCCCTCTGATCTTCCAGTGGTGGAAACCGAACCCAAGACCTCCCTATGGAGCTTTTACTTTGACACAGCATCTCACTAAGGCTAGAACTTGCAGTCCTGCTGCCTCAGCTGCCATGAATGCTGGGAGTACAGGCGTGATCCCACGAAGGCTGAGACTACAGGGGTGCACCACCACGCCGTCTTATTTTTTCCCATCTAGGTGCTGGCTATAATGTGTTCTCTGTCTACAGACGCAAGGGTACCCTTTTTCAGAAAATGTTAGAAACACACCCAGTGAATGGCTCGGAAACACTATTCCTAAAAGCTCCGGTCAGAGAGGAACCAACTCGGAATCCGGCTGCGAAGGACTAAGGTCTCCAGTGCTATCAAACTTAGAAAGCGACACTGTCCGAGGCCAGCGCTGCAAACAAAGCCCCTTTGAGAGCGGAGAGCTTCTGCACTTCACACAGATAAGGCGGGGCTTGGCAACAGAGACCTGTCTCCGGGAGGCGGCCCTTCTCATAAGCGACACCCGTTTTTCTTTTCTTTGCACGGTAGACCTTCATCCCCACTCGTAACTCCCTTTCTGTAGCAGTCTCTCTCTGATTCCCCACTAAGCAGCTTTTATTGTCCTAGGAGAAACCACGGGCACACTGCTATCTGCCTAGGATACGTCTGTATACTTCTACTTTAGGCAGAAAGGGTCACATTCCTTCTGCTCCCCAAGAATCAATCTTTACCTTCTTGGGGACAGCATACCGACCTGACAATGCATGATCTAACGTAATCATAAAATTTAATCTCTAGTGTGTTGTCATCCCAGCACTTTGGGAGGCTGAAGCAGGAACAGTCCATGTTTGAGCCCAGCCTGGATAAATGAATAACTTAGTGAGACCCTGTCTCAAAAAAGAAAATAAAAAGGGCTGGGGGTGGAGCAGAGTGCAGAGGCCCTGGGTCCAACCCTCAGTACTAAAAAAAAACATTTTCCAAGGAGACGCTTTTTTGTTTTATAAAAAATTTTTTATTCAAAAATACCAGGTAATTATGAAAAGCTGTGTACCTATCGCCAAATTAAAAATATTAATAACATGGGTTAACAAATATTAATATTAAATATTAGTGTTTTTCACTTTTGTATTGCTTTCTCAGTTAAGAAACTACAACATTAGACAAAATTTAACTTTTTTTCTCCCTACTTCATTTTCTTCCATGTGGGCAGCTTCCATCACGTGTTTCATAGGTGTCAATGTAGCCAAGGGACACTTTTACAGCAACAGGGACTATGAGCATCTGAAATGAGACACAAGGGGGGCTGCTGTCCCTCCAGCGATGCCCCCAGTCTACCTGCAGCGGCTGTGGGCACCGTGGCTGCCCCAAATGCTCGAGAATCTGCTGAGGGCAGGTTACCCAACCTGGGGCAGGACTGCTCAGATCCGGCCGGCTGGCCACGCCTAGCTCCGTGTGTGTGACAGGGAGAGACAGGGTCTCGCCGGCTACAGGCTGGCCTTGAACTCTTGGCCATCCCTTCGCCTCGACATCCCAAGTGCTAGGAGACAAGCATGGGCCACCACGACTGGCTGATGGGACTTCTTACCCTGCGCAGTCAACCTCCTGCTGACACAGAGAATCAGTCAGTCAAGCTGTGACACAGAGGACGCTCCGCAACGCCACGGTGGAAGATGAAACACCTGGCGGTGGTGTCACAAAGGCCCCTTGTCTTGAGCTGTCTCTGCTTTTACTGTGGTGTTTGCTCCTGGCTTGCTTCTACCTCTGCTAGTCATCACGGAGACTGGCAACCAAAGTCAGCCTGTGCACTGTTAAGGGAAGCAGGCGGCGAGCACCATTCACAGACCTTTGATGATTCGCTGATCTTGTACGGCCGAGACACTCGCGTCTGTCTGCTTCCCTCCATCGAGGAAGAGATCGCAGCCCTGGAACAGGAGTCCTGACTGTGCACTGTGGGTCCTGCAGGCAGACACGACGAGTGTGAAGATAAGTCCCTTGGAGGACAGGGGGAGAGGACAGTACTGGAAAGACACTGCAAGCTGAGAAAATCAGGTTGTCGGCATTGTTGTGAACACCTCACCCACATTCCTTTAGTGTCTTAAAATCTGACCACTTCATGGTGTGCCCACTTTCGGGGGATTCATCTCAAGTAGGCCTCTTGGCTACAGTGAGGTTAGAAGTGACCACTGGCCCAGACTGTGGCCCTGGAACGACACTGAAGGACTTCCGGGTGCAGCCTCTTTTAAATCCACAAATACTCAGGCAGGAAATATCACTGAACCCACTTACAGAGGAAGACACCAAAATCGTGGGCACAAAGCTAGCAGACAGCTGGTGTCAGAGCTGGGCCCACAAGCCTGGAAACTCAGGCCCTCGGCCTGAGGACGCCAAGCAAGGTCTTGACTTCATGGGGCCCCTGCGTGAGGCTGAGGACACGATACAGCGATGACACAGTGTACTCCAGACCTAGGTTCCATCCCAGGGCTCTCTGCATCGTCCCTCATTTAGCCCCACAATCCCTGGCCCAGGCCAGCACATTATTTTCCTGGGGTCACAGTGATCATGGGGACAGCAGGAGGCTGAACTAACCTGTGCAGCTTCACACAGCCAGCAAGTGGCAAGCTAGGACTCCAACCTAGGAGGCTTCCAGCTCCTCTTAACCCCTGTAGTGACGGTGAACCTTTTATAGCTTCCAATGAGACAAACGGCCACTGTGGTTTCTGTGTGGCAGGTTCGTCATCACTGCCCTAAACTAGCCCGCTTGGCTGGGGGAAAAAGCCCATCTTTAAATCCAGGCCTGGGCCAGGGTATGAATCCCTCTGAATTCGCCGTCACACCACAGAACAGGCTGGTGCGCTGCGGTGAAGGTTTCCACCAGTGCCGCACTGCTAACCAGACCAGAGTCAGGCAGCCGGGCCCTGGGAGGGCAAGGTGCACACAAGTGGCACAAGGACTGCGGGCTCCAGAGAAATGTGTCCTGCTGAGTCTCTAAGAACCAACCCATTACCTCTGAATCTCTAATAAAGAACAATGTGACAAGCTGACACTGCTCTGAGATAAACAGGGACACACACAGGGCTCCAGTCTTCCCCTGAAAGGAATGAATACAGGGACATTTCATCCTGTTTTACCCTCCTTAGGAAAGGAACAAATCAGTTTCTCTGGAAAAATTGACCACTCTGGGATCAGGACACGCTGTGCCCACCTGGGGTCACTGCTCCTAAGCGTCTAGGAGGCCCAGCCAGGAAGCCAGCATACATGCAGTGCCCACTGCACACCTGACTTTCCGTTTCACACTGGCTTCTGAGCCAGGGACCCCAGCATTCCCAGCGGGTCACCCGCACCCAGGTGGCCAAGGGGCTCGCTCACGATCACACGAAAGAAACAGTGCCCTCCCCTCTCCCACCCCCAGAGCTCGGGTTTTGCGATCCTTCCTAGGCCAAAATATCCACAGTTTCCGGCGTTGGAGGGAACCTTGCTCTCAGAGGAGGTCTGGGGCTCGTCTTTCCGGGGTGCTGGGTGCCAGCTGCCCGCTGCGCTACCGGAGCAGGTGAGGGCTGGAGACCCCCGCCCACCAGTTCCGTCCTCCGTAAGCACAGGGGCAGAGCCCACGTCCAGGACAGCGGGTAAGTGGGGGGCCGAAGCAGGGGGACGTGCTCGGCACCGGAGCAGGAAGCACCCGCGACCTGAACCTGCACTCACCGACCCAGGCCTCGGCGGCTGGGGCTCAGGGATACCCGCCACCAGGATGGCACGGGAGGGCGGTTCGGGGCTGAGGAGGCGGAGGGAGCGGTGTGCGCGGCGCGGGACGCGGCTCACCTGTGGGCGGGGGTGGGGCGCACTTGCAGGGACGAGGCTCACCTGAGGCCCTCCCCGTCCGCGCCGCCGCGGCACAAAGCGACGCGGTGACCGCGATCCGCCGCCCCCGCCCGGCGCCCCGACACGGCGCGAGTCGCCACCTGCGGTAGGAGCGCTAGGGCGCGGGCGGCGGAACGGCAGGAAGGCGGGGCGGGTACGCAGGAGCCCCCGGGTCCACCCGCGGTGCCGCCATGGCTCCGCACGGAAGTGCGGGGGCGGGGGGGGCGGTGCTCGGCCAATGGCGGCGGGCGCCTGATGGGGCGGGGCCTTGCGGGGCGGAACTGGGGCGGGGCTATGGGACCGGCGCCAGAAGGGGCGCGGCCAGTGTTGGGCGGGGCGAAGCTTCTCAGGGGGCGGAGTCACGCTTCCGCGGGACTGCCGGGAGTCCAGGCCAACCACTGCGAAGTCCTCAGCACCCCTCGTCCCCGCTCTCCGCCTATGGGAGGCCTCTCCTGACCACGAGGCTGGCAGGCACATCTCTCTCTGCCCCGTTTTCAGCTTCCTCTCCCCTTTAGATCACCACTCTCGATTGTTTTGTGGTGCTAAAAACTGAACCCAGAGTTTTAAGGGTTCTGCCCCCAGCCCACGAATAGTTTACATAACTATTTGTAGGTTTTGATAGGATTTTTTCCTCTCTTCTTCAGAAATCCTTAGGCCAGGGTGTTCTGTCGCCTTTATTCCTGGCTGGTTCCCCAAAGGCACAAGGTAGGGGCAGATTTGTGGAAAGAATGAATTTGATCATCAACAGTCAATCAAGAACCTTGTCTTGTTCCGCAGCAGTGGTGAACCTGATGGCCACCTGGGGTGACAGCAGCAGCGCAGTAGAAGCCACCTACAGTAATGGAGGCAGGGCAGGGGGTGCCTGGAGGAGGAAGAGGCCAGACGGCTGCCAGCGGCTGGGAAGGTGAGGAGATGGGAGCTGGTGACCAAGGTGGGTTCCTCCCGTGGGTGGTGGAATTGGATGATACTGGTAATTGTTCAACCCTGGATATACTGTCCTAAAAATCATTTTAAAAGGTTAATTTTGGAATGTGTGAATTGTGTCTCAATGCTGTTATAAAAACAAAACCGAACAAAAACCTTACTTCTCACTGTTCTCTGGCTTCTTGCGGAGTTCAGAGAGGATTCAGGGATGCAGAGGGCTCAGATAGCCGCAGCCCCTGTGGGTGCACCCTAGGGAGTCAGGATTTGGGGGACAAGTTCGGAAACTCCTGTCCCTCAGGCCACCTACAGTGGCAGCCTGACTGCCCCCAGAAGGTCCCACTGAGCCCCTTCACAGGAGACGCAGGTTGTCGTCTGTGCAGAGAGGGATGCAGCAGAAGGGGCAGCCGGTGCACAGGAGCTCTGTCGCTCTTGGTCAGCTGTGACACTGACACCGGAGCCTGTCTGCCCTTGCAGGAGTGGGGTTGGTGAGCTCAGGGCCTCCTGTTCTGCTCTCCTGACTCCCACCCCATGCTGCTTCCCCACACAGGCCTGGCATCTACAGTACTGTTTGGTTTTGCGCAGTCCCCTCCCCCCTGCCGTTTTTCACATTTTGAGATAGGGTCTCATTAAGTTGCTCTGGCTGGGCTCCAACTTTGGATCCTCCTGCCTCAGCCTTACAAAGTGCTGGGATTACAAGTGTTGGGTCACCATGCCTGACAACTTTCAATACATTTTTATTAAATATTAATTTGCTCAAAATCAAAAGTATAGAAGCCTTGTGTTGGTGTGTACTACAGTCCCAGCCATGCAAGAGGCTGAAGCAGGAAGATCACCTGAGCCTAGGAGTTTGAGGCCACCCCGGGCAGCACAGTGAGAAGTGCATCTCAAAGTGAATAAGGGCTGGGAGGTAGCACAGTGGTATAGTGCTCACCCTCACATGATCTCTTTACAGTAACATGAGTTAGGGTAAAATAACTTCCTGGTGAGCACAAGGTCGTGAGTTCGAGTCATGCTACCAAAATAAGTTACTTAACTCTCTTCTATGGGACAAACACATTCACCTTTTTGCAACTGTATTTGAGCATCTCCTCTGTTTGAACCTCACCTTGGACCTTTGCTTGCCTGTCCCACCCCAAGTGAAGCTAACCGTGCCACTGTTCCAGCCTGGAGTTCAATGTGTGCATCTCAGCTGCTACCGGGTTCATACCCTTTGTTTTCTCACTCAGCTGACTTGGGGAGCACCAAAAGACAGGCTGAAGTGGGTGCCCCAACAGTGGTTCCACACTGGCCCTTTTCCTGAGATGCAGGTGGGGCCAGCTGAGTGCCTTGCAGGGCCCAGAGCAGGTGAGAACTGCGCCCTGCCCCCACTTGTGCCAAAGGCAGGAAGAAGCCTTCTGCCCCTGCAGCGCCCTCTCCGCCTGCCGTGAGCACTGTTCCTGGTTTCCTGCCGTGCTTGCTTGGGCATAGGTCTCAGGTACCTGCTGCCAGCGTGTGATCTGGTGAGCAGCAGACGCCCAGCCCCAGCCTCATGCCCTCTGCACCCGTGCCAGGCCCCCACCAGGTGACAGGGTTCTCCAGGTAGGGCTGAGGGAGCCTGGGTCCTGGGTGGCCTCTCTTTGAGCTGAGGATCCAAGCCCCTACCCCCACCTGCCTCCCTGCCTCCTGCTTTTTGTGAGTGACACACCTGCAAAGGTGAAATTATTCCCAATTCCAAGACGACCTCTCTGAGCGTCTAAAGCTAGGTCTGGGTCTTTCTGAGCAGACCTGTGAAGCCTGCTCTAGCTGAGATAGTTGGGGCTGTCACCAAAAAGGCTCATACAAGCGAGGTGCATGCTATTTCCACACGCAGTGGTGCACACTCATCATCTCCACGCCCTGGGAAACTGAGGCAGGAAGATCTCAAGTTTGAGCCCAGCAACATAGGCTCTCTCAAAGTAAAATACTACAAAGGGCTGGGAATGTAGCTTAGGGCGAGGCCTTGAATTCAGTCCCGTGTCAGAAAAAAACAAAAGACTGGGCTGCAGATGCAGATCAGTGTCAGAGCACCTGCCTCGAGTGTGCGACGCCCATTTTGCAGAGGGGGAGGCTGGGGTTCTGTGTGACTGGGTGACTCATCGGCATCACCCGGCTGGGAAGTGTGTGACACGGGACAGGAAGCCCAGGCTCTCCGACACTGGCACCAGTTGTTCCCAATGAGCCACACACAGCACTCTCGCTGGCGGCTGTGGAGTTGGCCCCCGGGGCCTGGAGCCCTGGGCTGCAGGGATCAGGGGTCAGTGTCTCTCTGCCACCTCCGACCGGCTGGGTTGACTGCCACGGCAGCTGGCTCATTTCCTCCAAGGCTCTCCAAACATCCTCTTCCGCCTGCCAGAGGTTGGTCGACAGCCCAGCCTGCCTCCCAGAGGCTGAATAGTCTGGAAGAGTCACAGCCTGGCGCCGGACTGCAGCCCCGAGGGCCGCCCCATCATATCTGCATGGGCCGCACACTTCTGGGAGTCTGTAGCTGTTAGACACCGGGCAGGAAGCAGCAGGGGCTTCAGGAGGGTCACTAGCACATGGCTAGGTCCACAGTATGGTGCCCGGGACAGTCTGGGACGGTCCCTTGGCCCAGGTTAACGAAGAAAGCTGGAGGTAGATGGTGTGGTGACACACATACTCGCACATCCCAGCATTCTGGGAGGCTGAGGCAGGAGAACCACCAAGTTGGACCCCAACCCTGGCGGTTAGTTAGCAGTTTAGTGAGACCTTGCCTCAAAATCAAATCAAATCAAAATAAAAAGGGCTGAGGCTGTGGCTCAGGGTGAAGGTCCTGGGTTCATTCTACAGTACAGCAAATTAAAGGAATTAATCGCAAGCAGCTGCCACCACCCCTCCTCGCCAGTGTTTCTCTCCTGGCTCTGCCTGCATTAGAGCCCTGGCTGGCTACTCCCATTTTATGAGCTTCACCAGCTACTTAACTCTGTTAGGCCTCAGTCTCCCCACCTCTGAGTGGGGCAGTTCCTGTTCTGGGAGTTAAATGAATTCACACGGGAGCAGCGCTGTGAGCAGAACCTGCTCCTGCTGACGACGCCGGTTCTCCACCAGTGAGCAGACGCTCTTCGGTGGAAACTTCTGAGCCTGTCATCCAGAAGTAGATGCTTCCTGGGAGCCAGCTGGGCACCAACAGTGGCCGTCAGCTTCTGGTGTTTTCTTAACATCATGCTTTGAGAAGTGGCCAGGGATAATGGCAGCCCACGTGGGCCTGGAGAAGCGGGGAGAGTGGCCCTGCACACCTCGCATGCCAGCACCATGCTGACCTCGGCTCTCGGGGTCAGAACCACCCTAGGCAAAGTCAGTACTGCCCGAACCCATCCAGCCCTCCCTGCAGGACACTGGCGCTGTGCTGTTTGCCTTGAGTTGTTGATCCAAAGTGACTCAGGGACTTGGGGTTTCGAGCTTGTCAGCCTGGTGTGGGGCTGAGGAAGCTGGGTTTGGCTTAGGGCTGTGGCTGCTGTATTGGATGGTGCAGATCATAGAGCATTTCTATCATCATGGGGGCTTCTGGGGGAATCTGCTGGCTGCATGACTTGAGCCAGCTACTTACTGTGACAAGCCTCAGTTTCCTCATCTACAAAATGGGAATTCATCTACTCAGAAGTACTGAGTGCCTGCCTTGGACCAGGTCCTCTTTTAGGAGCTGAAGACACAGCATTAAATGATGCAGATTAAAAACAAAACAAAAAACTGTGGCCCACATAGAGCTGAACTTGTACAGAAGGGGCAATAGTAACATTTATCTGCCAGGGTTGTTTTGAGGGTTAAATGAGAGCAGGAAATGTTCCACATGGTGCTCAGCACATTTGAAACACCTGGCAAACGTCAGCAGCTTCCAAACTGCACAGCTCTGCAACTGGGGATGGTAAACACTTGACACTCGAGCCTGCCCCTCTTCCTTCTGTGCCCATGGCAGACACTGCTAATCAATCACTGCACGCTCCCCCGAGCTCAGAGGCAGTGATGGGATTCTAGGCGTAGAGCATGAGACTGCGCTGAGAGATGTGCTTCTCAGAACTGAATCACACTTTCTAACAGTGTCCCGAGTGTTCCCGAAGCGCTGCCTGTCCTGCCTGCGTAACCCCAGAGTGTCCCTCCCAGTCCAGGCCGAAGAGTCCAAGCTCAGACCCTGTTCCCCAGACGGTGAGCATGCGGTCAGGACCTGGACAGCTGGTGGCTGCTCCAGGGGACCTGGTGCCACGGCCTGGCTTTGTGCTTGGCTGCCTCCTGGTGGACTCTGGCTGTGTTCCCCATGGGGCTCCTGGGGTCACCCATCTTCTTTCTCTCGTTTGCCCAGGAACACAGCTTGTTTCTAGGTTGACCTAGTGACCCAGGCTATCAGGAGACTTGTGAGGCCCAGCTGCTGGTGGCAAAGTGGGAGAGCCGGCTCTGGGCAGTCGAGCAGCAGAGGGACATCAGGGCCCCAGATTGGCTCTGCCGCAGGAGCCAGGGTGGGCGGGAGGCAGGGCCCAGAGTGTGCCACAAGGAAGGGGCGCCCCCTGTGGGCTGCCCCACTGCCTGCAGCCTGAGGCTCTGAACTGTCCTAGCCCCTCCTGCCCCACTGCAGGGCCTGGGCCTCCAGACTGTCCCCTCTGCCTCTCGCTTTATTTCGGCCTGCTGGTTGCCTTCATTCGTCCATTCACTTACTCGGTGCAGCTGTGATGTCGCGTGGTGGGAGGAGGCTCTGAGTGCGGATCACCGTCAAGTGGTTAACACGGCGGGCGGAGGAAGCACGGGTCCTCGGGGCATGCAGAGCGGAGCTGTCACAGAGGGGTGGGCCACCCAGGAGCCTGCATCCACCCTGCAGGTGTTGGCTGACAGCTGCCCATTGTGTTCAGCCACCGCACACCTGGCTGGGCCACTGGACAGGGCCACCTTCTGGGGTTTGGGAGAGAGGTGAAGACACTGGCCTGAGGGATGCAGCCCCGACACCTACAGGAGCCCTGCAGCGTCCCGCAGAGACGCTTCCTTCCCAAGGAGACCTGTGACCACATTTCTGCCACGCAGCGGCACTGACAGCCTGCTAAGGGGGAAGAGGGTGGAGACTGCGAAGCTGGCGTGACACAAGCGGCAGATACAAAACGGCCTGCGATTATGGCGAAAGCAGATGCCAGTTCAGATGGCAGCGGCCTCGGGCGGAGGACAAGTCCTCACCAGCCCTCTGCAGTGCCGGGAGCTCACCGCCTACGGGACCCTGGTCAGCCTCTGCTGAGAAGGACGCTTTGCGCCCAGCCCAGTGTGGCCTTCTGGGAGTCCGTAACCCTGCGCTGGGGCTCCTGGGAGATCAGCACCTGCCCCAGAGCGCACCTGGGAGTGAGGAGCCTGTGTCTCCCCACCACACAGCCTCCCCCTCCTGGGCACCATGGCGCGGGCGTCCAGCTAGAGCAGCTCTTCTTCCCTGGCCCTGGGCGTGAGGCCTGCTCTGAATCCCTGGGGGTGGGACGGGTTGTCCGGACAATGTTGAGGGGGAGGGGTGGGGGGGCACCGTGCTGGGGCTCAGTCTTTGCATCAACAGGCTGTTTCCCCCTGGCTCCCTGGTCAGTGGGTAGCACCTGGGGACCCGAAGTGGAAAGGAAGACAGGGCCAGGTGTTTCCTCCCTCCGGCGGCCACGCCCCCTCTGTGCCGGAGTTTTCCTGGGCGTGGGGGTCCCCTCCTCCCGGTCCCTCCAGCCAGGGCTGGTAGCTGAGCCCTGTGCTGTGACTCACACCAACCTGCCCAGCCTCCCAGCTCTGCTACATCTTGCAGGCCTCTTCCTGCTTGTAGATGTGCGGATATGAATGGGATGGTTTCTGCCCACTGACGTGGCGTCTAGCTTGGAGTGCCGCTCTACCCTCTTTATCTTGAGGTGGGTCTGGCTGTGTTGCCCGGGCTGGCCTTAAACCTGGGATCTTCCTGTCTCAGCCATCTGAGTAGCTGGAATTTTAGGAATTCACCACCACATTCACTGGCTGTGCTACTTCTAGTGATGCAGTTTTAGATTGCATATAGATGTACAGATTTGGATGGCTGGCATTTAAAATGCCCTATCACAGTTGGCTTCTGCACACGTTCCACATGACCCCCAACAGCCCCTGTGCGGGAACCCCATTTCCAGGAAGGTGGACACTGAAACTCAGGAAGCCTATGGCAGAATAAGGACTGGGGTGAGTGCCTGGCCCTCTGCCCTGACTGGGGCCCTTTGCTGCCCCCTCATTCCTGGTTCCCCGCAGCTTGGAGTCCACAAATAGCGTCTTTATAAATACCCGTCCGCGTGGACACCTGCTCCAGGGTGACAGCAGCTTGCTGAGAAGCAAGTTCCGGGTTGTGTTTTCCTTTAGTTCTCGTTATGGCTGAGGCAGGATTGTTTCTTTTAATTTGTAGCCCCAGGGAACATGTGGCAGCCAGGGGTGCTGGCCTTCAGGAGGCTTCAGGGTAACTGCAGGGATGAGTCTTTAAACACCAGCACCGCATCCGGAAGGGGTCACCAAGTTCCCGGGCAATGTTGCCAGCTCCAAGGCGAGTGTCTCCACTTGGCGGCCAGGTCCCCTGAGGCCTGACAGCCTGGGTGCCAACAGCATCTCCATGGGTTCCACCCTCAGTGGCCGCAGCTGTGCTGGTTTAGGGCCAGACCTCCACCAGCTGGTGTGAGCATTAGCAACAAAATATGGCAGGCCCTGGGTGGTGCACACAGGGGTAGTTATCCTTCGCTCCTAAGCCCTAGCTGCTGTAAAGTGCAACACGTGTGACGCATAATGACTGGCCAACTATATGCAATTAGCTGGATGCAGCACGCACCCAGTGGGTAAACCCAGCACTCCAGGAGGCTAAGGCCAGAGGGTCACAAGTTCAAGCCCAGCCTGAGCAACTTGGGGAGAGTCTGTCTCAAAATTAGAAAAGACAAAGTGTGGGGGATGTGGCTTAGTGTGAAGACCCTGCGTTCAATCCCCACTGCAACACACACGTATTTCCTTAAACATGTATTTCCTTTTTTTTTTTTGATACAAAGTGGGAGGAGGTCGGACTCATGACCTCACACTTGCCAAGCAAGCGCTTGTGCCACTGGGCTAAATCCCTGGCCCACCACACATGCATTTAAAAAAAATATATATATATATATATATTTACAATAATGATATGTATATAATTGTAAATCTAGCATGGTCATAAGGCTCAAAAAAGGCACTGAGTATAGAGGAGCTTGCAGATTCTTGTCTGTAGTCCTGTCCGATGTCCATCCCTTGGGTCAACAACAGATCTACACTGGGCATGGTGGCACACACCTGTCATCCGAGCACTTGGGAGTCCGAGGCAGGAAGATTGTTGTGAGTTTGAAGCCAGGCCACACTGCATAGTGAGACTGTCTCAGGACAACAACAACAACAAATTTCACTTTGGAGCTGGAGGGGTAACCCAGCGGTCAAATGTATGCTTCGTGTCTGCCGGGCCCTGGGTACAATCTGAGATATTGTGCATATGTGTGTGCATGTGACACGCATGTGTACACACACGCACACGATTTCCATAGGCACACACCTCCAGCCCCCCTCCTTCCAGCCCTGGATCCCCGCTGCTGGAGAGCACCCTGCTGGGGAATTCACATGGGAGGGGTTTATTTGGCGTGCGGTTCTGGTCAGCGGCCCAGGAAGCCCAGGCGTGTGGCCGGCACCTGCTGGGCTCCACCCTCAGGCTGCTGCTGTGCAGGGCGAGAGCAGCAGGGCCAGCAGAGGGACCTGCAGGGGCGGCCAGGTGACAGCTCCCTCTGTTGAGAGCAAATGCTGCCCCAGCCCCTCGGGGATGGCGGGGGGCTTGTGCAGTGCCACGTCCCAACACTGTGACACAGGCACTGGGTTTCGGCGTGACTTTGGTGGACAAGCTTGGCTCGTTTCTTGTCCCCACCCTGAAGGTCCTCAAGTCTCCCTGCAGCTCTGCCTCCCGCACGTGCATGTCCTCGGCCCTGGTCCCCAACCTCCTTCCCTGAGCTGCTCAGGGCCTCAACCCCGCCCCTGCCACCCAGCAGGCGCCACCGCCAGCCCTGGTTCCCAGCGGTCTCTGTGCTGAGTCTCCGCACTGTGGGGTTGCTGGACATCTCTTCCTGCCCCACGGGCATCCAGTGACACCTGCCGCCCTTCACCTCATCCACCTGTGACTCCCCTAAGGCTCAGGGAGCTCTGACTCTTTTTCTTAGCTTAAACATAAACATTTATTTTATTTTATTTTATTTTATTTTTTAAACATACATTTTAAAGGGTGCAACTCAGGGCACTCACAAAGTCTGCATCCTCATCGCTGTGTCACACCAGGTGTCCCTGTGAAATCCCAAGAAACCAGTGCTCACCAGTGACATCCCTGTGCCCCTCCGCCCAGCCCTCCACACCCACCGAGCTGCCTTCTGTCTCCGCAGACTTCACATCAACCGACCACACATGCCGTGGCCTTTTCGCCCGCCTTCCCGTTCTCAAGATTCATCGTGAAGCACAGATCCATGCTTTCCCTCTTTTATGGCCCTGTAGTTTTCCACTGCATGATGTCTCGGTTACTTTTCTCTCATTGCTGGGACAAAATACCCAGTGCTCAAAGTGAAGGAAGGAAGGGTTTATTTAGCTCACAGTTTGTGGAGGTTTCAGTCCATGATCAGCTGGCTCCAAGGCACAGTGGCACGGCACAGGGGCCAGCAAAAGCAACGAGAGCAAAAGGGGGACTGCATGCTGCTTCTCCCTTTGGTTGTACCCCTGCCCAGGGTCTGTAGCACTCACAAAATCTCCTTGCCCTTCTCTTGCACAGGATGAGGATGTTTACAAGTGAGGACTCTTTGCTGAGTCACTTGGTTAAACTTGTAAGCTCCTCAGATGGACGATGAAGGCCCTCCTGGAGTGGTGAGGGCTCCTCCCCAGCCTAGGTGTGGAGCTGCTGAGTTGCTTAGTGAAGCTTCAGACTTCTCGGTCCACACAGAGCGTCAGCTGTTACCAGGCCCTGTCACTGGGCTCATCCCTTCTCCAGCTGACGGAGCTGTGATGCTAAGGCTGCTTGGATACTCCTAGGCAGCTGTGGTGTGGATGTGGTCTCATTTCTACCACACCGCCCGGGTGTGGGGTCAGGTTCACAGGGTGACTTGGGAGTTTAAAGTGGGAAGAGCTGCCCATTGCTGTCCCCCGAGTCTGTGAGAGCCCAATGGCTCTCCCTCTGCCCCAGCACTTTTTGTTCTGTCTTCCTGGCTGTGAAGTGACCTCTCGCTATGGTTCTGACTTGCGTTTCCCGAATGGTTAATGGGGCAAAACGTCTGTGTGGACACCGACAGGTCATTTGCACGTGTCTTGGAGAAATGTATCTTTAAAGCCTCTGCCTAGTTTTTGCTTATGTTCCTTGCCTTTTTATGAATATATGTGCTGCCAAGAGGCGAATGCTTACTTTTCTAAAAATTTTATTTATTGATTGATTGGTACCGGGGATGGAACTCACCGTCTCTCACTTGCCAGGCAGGTGCTTGTGCTGCTGAGCTAAGTCCCTGGCCCTAACACTTACCTTTTTATTACTGAGCTGTAAAAGCTCTTTATAAGTTCTGGATAGAGTCCTCACCGGAGAGATGATCCGTCTGTATTTTTCCTAGTTTGTGTGTTATCTTCTCACTTTCTTGTTGGTAGCCTTTGAATCACAAAATTTTAACTTTCCACAAAATTCAGTTTTAGCTCACCTTTTCTGTGGCTCTGCCTTCGTGTCACATTTAAATCACTGCTAGCCGCGGGGGGGGGGGACTTTTGCCTGTGCTTCCCCTAAGAGTGACCCCTCCCTTTATGTCTGTGACCCACTTGGAGTTAAGTCTGCAGGCGTGGGTGGGCTCTCCTCTTTTCACCTTGCCCCCAAGCGGGCTCAGCGTCCTTGTCAAGATCAACTGACCACGATTGGAAGGGTTGATCTGGATTCTGAACTCCCTCTCACTGGCCTCCCTGTCCGGGCTTTTGCTGGGCCCCCTCCCTGGACCCTGCCCCCGCTCACCGCATCTGTGGGCAGCTGCCACCCAGGCGTCCCTGTGGGCTGGAGGGCTCAGGCACGCTGTCCCTGCCCTTGGGTGGACATCGTTCTACAAGTGGACAGACGAGGCACAGATAAGGATACAAATGGAAAAATAGAAGCCAAAGCAGCAGGGCACGCTGGGAATCCCAGCATTCTGGGAGGCTGAGGAAGGGGAATCTCAAGTTTGATCCCAGTCTGGGCAATTTAGCAAGATTCTGTCTCAGAATAAAGACTACCAAAAAAAAGGGGGGGGGGGCTGGGGACAGAGTTGAGCGTGCAGGCTCAATCCTGGGTACTGAGTAAAATAGAAAACGCAGGAAGAAAGTTACTTCGGGTGGAGACTGCTGAAAGTGTGCAAGGGGCTGCCGGCTCTCGTTTCCCACGCGCAGGCCCAGGCCTCCCAGTCGTTTGAGAAAAGCAAAAAACCTGATTCTTAAACTTTGGCGATGAAGGTATGCTGCACAAGAGCTGGCCCTGTGGGCAAAGGTCCCCAGCCCCTCTGCACGCGGAGGAAGCGGACACCAGCGGAAGGGGAGCAGAGCGATCCCCGTTCCTGCCCTGTGTGGAGGGGCTGATTTACGTCACACGCCTGCCCCCTACAGGCCAGGGGAGCAAATGAACGAGTGGGTGAATGAGTCTATGTCACACCCTGTATTACTGTTATGGTTATGGTTATGATTATTTGCAGTACTAAGGCGCAAGCCCAGGGGTCGTCTTCAGCGAGCTACATCCCCACCCCTTTTTATTTTCTTATTTTGAGACAAAGCTCTCACTAAGTTGCCCAGCCTGGCCTCAAACTCACGGCAATCCTGCTGCCTCAGCCTCAGGAGTAGCTGGCATCAAGGATGTGCCACTGCACCCGCCTTGCTCCCCCAATTCTTAACGTACATGTAAGTTTCAAATATTTTGATTTCTCTTCTAAAGAAATATGAACCTAATTGGGTCGCTGTTTATGTGGTGTGGTTCCCAGCTGAAGCGAGCCTTTCCACACAGTATTTATTTTTAGCTGCTGGTTTTTTTCCTTTTTTTTTTTTCTCCCTGTCTCAGCTGGGCGAATTGGCAGCAGTTCTCAAACCAAACTTTTACGTGTTTTGTCCGGCAGGGGAGCCCGGGGCAATGAAGAGAAAGCGCCCGTCTGGCATGGACCGCAGCCGGCTTGCTGCTTTCCTGCAGTACCTTACTTACTGCGTGGGCAAACCCCACTTTGGTGTTTTGTTTTGTTTTGTTTTGTTTTGTTTTTTTGGTACCAGGGATTGAACTCACGACCTCATGCTTACTAGGTAGGCGCTTAAGCCACTGAGCTAAATCCCCAGCCCTGAACCCCACTTTCCTCTGGCAACTTCGTAATAGGACGAGGTGGTGCCTTCTGGGGGTTCTAAATAAAAGCACAATAAGAAGATAAGCAGTCCCGGCTTCTTCATCTCCTCCAGATCCCCGCTCGCTCCCCCTCACCGCAGGGTGGTGCTGGACAGGGTGCCGAGAGCTCTTGTTTGTTCGTGGTGTCTCGAAGAATGTCCCACACCCGCGTACACGGGGTGAGGGAAATACTGTGAATGTGTAAATTAACAATTACCACAGCAAAAGACGTTGCCATTGATACAAAGTCCTCCCCTTCGCCTTGAACACACCCCTTCTTGTCACTTTCTGAAACAGCTATGGGGGTCCTCTTGTGTGCCTTTATGAGGCATAATTAAAAAGTGCAGTGACAAGCCGGTTGTGGTGTCACACAGGGACGGATATTTATAGGAAATGCTAGCCAGGGGTGGTGGTGCACTGTGGAGTCTGAGGCAGGATGATTGCCGTGAGTTTGAGGCCAGCCTGGGCTACAAAGTGAGCTTAAGGACAGCTTGAACTACAGAGTGAAACAGTGTCTCAAAAAAACAAAAACAAAAAACAAACTAAAAACAACACAGCGCGTGCAGCTGCTAGGCACCGCCCAGCGGAACAGCGGGCTTAGACACACGCGGTGCCGCATCCCTGTCCCTGGTCACAAACACACGGGTTCGTTGCATCCTTGTCCCCGGGAGCTGGCACCACGGGACTTGTGGCTCTTTCCCAAAGTCCCAAAGTGACCACGAAGGGGAAACGTTTTGAATCACTTCAAGACACACAGGCAGGCACGACAGTGCCCCCCAAGAGGGGCCTCATCTTTCTGCCTTGTGCCTGGGCGCAGGGCTCCATGATGTTCAGGATGGCTATGGTCCTCCCAGCCCCCTCCTGACGGGTACTCAGGTTATTCCTCACCTTCTGCTGTAGAAATGAAGGACAAAGGACCTTGGGTGGATTTCTGCCTGTGTGAGGGGAGACCCATGGCTGTGGCCCTCAGCCCCAGCTGTAAGGAGAGCCACCTGGGACCAGCGTGCACCTCAGTTCAACTCCATTAGAATCCCGGAGCTCAGGCCAGAGCACCAGCTTCCCTGGGCTGGCTGGGACCTGCCAGGCAAAATTAGTTGCAGACATAGAGATCTGAAAATTTCCCAAACAGCCTCTACACTGAAGGTGTCAGTGCACCCAAGGCCCTGGTACCGCATGCCCAGTGATGGTGACACTTTTAGAGCTTTCAGTGACAAACAACTCAGTGCAGGCTGCATGCTGTAGGTTCACCACCAGTGACAGAGCCTCGCCTGCAAAGGACACCAGTCCAACTTTTTTATTTACTCCAACCTGCTGTATTATTATTACTATTATAATTTGGTATCGAGAATTGAACTCAAGACCCTGCACTTGCCAGGCAGGCACTTACGCCACTGAGCTGTGTCCCAGCCCCCACCCTGCTATATCATTATCATTATTACTATTTTTTTTTTTTTTTACCAGGGATCGAACTCATGACCTCACGTTTGCCAGGCAGGCGCTTAAGCCACTGAGCTAAACCCCTGGCCCGATTATTACTATTTTGCAGAGTGTCCCAGTCTTGCTTTAGTTTGCAGTTCCCTTCTTGAGGGTGAGCTTGGGCATCTTTTCATGCATCTCAAGCCTTTTGATTCGCCTGGTCACATCTGCCCTGGTTTTCTTTGTGTGGCTGTCCTCTCCTTATGCCATCGACAAGGATTCTTTGTGATCTGAGTGGCAAATACTTCTCATGGCTGCGGCCTTTCTTTCTGTGGTTTGTAACTGGTAGTGATTTTTCTCTTTGAAGCAGGATTCAGACTTATTCGAATGTATCCAATGTTTTATGGTTTCTGGCTGGAAAGAAATCTGTTCCAGGCTCACCGAGGGAGCTGCCCAGGCCACTGCTGCCTGCCTCTTCCTCTCCTTCTCCTTGTTGTTCTCTCTCTTCTTCTCCTCCTTCCCCTCTTCCTCCTCCTTCTTGTCTTTTTGAGACAGGGTCTCACTATGCAGTTCAGGCTGGACTTGAGCTCACTTTGTAGCCCAGGTTTGTCTCGAACTCATAACGATCCTCCTGCCTCAGCCTCCTGAGGCTGGGATTACAGGTGTGAGCCACTGCACCCAGTGCTCAGGTCTTCTGACACCCTTGGGGGCTCCTTTATTCACAGGTCCATCTCTGATCCTTTTTCAAGCCCAGCCTGAGCAGGGAGGTGGGGAATGAACTGTCTCTGCGGTTTCTCTGTCCAGTTGTCTCTTACCTTTACCCAGATGGACACAAGGAAGCACTTGGCTCCCTCAACCAGGAGTTTCTTCGCTTTTGTCATTTTATTTACAGCAACACCTGCTCCTACTCTGCAATCATGGCCCAGCTACCGACCCGCTCTGCCTCGAATGCATGGGCTCATTCGTTTCCTTTTGTTTTTTGCTTGGCAAGAATTTTAAAATGTATTACACATCCTCGCTGAGCCTTTGGCTTTGCATTCAGGATTTATTTTAATTAATAACTAAGAACAGCCTTTCTTGGGTGTCTAATCTGTGTTTACGAATGTCATTTCAATTGCACCTCAAGCAGCAGTGACACTGCTGTCACCTTCCCATTTGAGGAAAGCAGTCTCAGCCAGGTCTCAAGCTTGTTCAGGGCTGGAGTTGACCGTGACAGCTGTGGGTGCCAACCGTGAGCTGTGCCCTGGGGTCGAAGCTTGCAGTGCCTGGAAGGCAGAGGGGCCAGAGCAGGGCGAGGGAGTGAGGACCCCCCAGTCAGCTGCTGCAGGGGGGTGGGAGGGAGGCCGTGCAAGCAAATGACCCAGGCCAGAATAAACAGGGTGCCCACCAGCGTCTTGGAAGCTGTCCACTTTCTCCCCTTCCTATTCAAAACGCTCCATTCCTTACACACACACACACTCCACTCCACAGAACTCCATGCGGGGCGGAGGCAGTGGCAGCCTGTGTCCTCGGTCCACTGCATTAGGTTATCTATTGGGAGGTCAGCGGCCAGGGCAGGGGGTGGGGAGAATGAGGAGGGGGAGATGCTGCGCAGGGGTAAGGAGAGGGAAAGGGAGACGAGAGGCAGAAGGGAGGGGTGGGCAGGAGGAAGCAGGAAAAAAGGAAGGAGGGAAA
>PVJX010016064.1:0-41155 GCA_004027295.1 Dolichotis patagonum
GCAGAATTCACAGATCTGGGTTACCAGCCAGTCTCGTAATAACCCGCTTTGAGAACTGACATCACGTGATGCAGGATGCTTTGAAGAAGCCTCATAGGTGAAATTTAGAAAGCCAGCCCCAGGAATGAGAAGGAGGGTCCCCCAGCCTCTCTTGCTCAGTTTTGCTCCTGACTAGTAAAGTCTGGATACCTCAGGGATGTCCCTAGACAGACGCGGGGGTGCCACGCTCAGGGTGCTTTGGGGGGGCCGCTGCCGAATGGTGCCCGCGGGGCTGCTTGGAGCCAGCTGACATTTCATGCAGTTCAGTTTGGTGCTTGGGGTCCAGACACCCTACAAAGAGGAAAGCAGGAAGCAGCAGTTGCTTCCCACAGCGAGGCCTGGCCCTCTCCAGTGAGCCATGTTTGAAAAGCCTCTCTTTTTGGTCTTTTACAAATATTTATTTTGTAGTCTTCTGTGTTTACGGGTTATGATAGCAGTTGATACGTATTTCTGGTTTAACAGATGAATAGTTGAAAACACATACCAGTTACCATTTAGGATGTCAGGATCGCCCATATTTTCAGCACCGGTCATCTCAGGGAGCCAAACCCAAATTTTTGTAGCAAATAATGTCCTAGAGCAAAGCTCCCTCATTTGGAGGCAGAGTCCTTCATTGTGGGTTTGTTTTTATGTGCACATCATTCTTTAGGTATGCATGTTTTTTCTGTGAATAGAACTTAAGTTTTATCTAGCAAGAAGTCTCTGTCTGTGAGAGCATTTTAAGAAGGGATGTCTGCTTTTTTTCAGGAGTCGATATCTACCTGCAGGTTTGCACAACGGGTGGCCCTCATCAAGAACGAAGCCGTCCTTAACGAAGAAATCGACCCCAGACTGGTATGCTGCTTTAACTACGCCTAGGGGAAAACATGTATCAAGGATCAGCTCAAACTTAGAGAGGCCACGCTCACACCTTGCGAGGCAGGGTTCTAAGTGCTTGGAAGTGCGTTGGCTGAGAACATTCTCGGAACAGAGTGAGGGAGAGAAGCTGCCCCTGTCCCCAGAGAACAAAGTGAAGGTACAGTGATGCGGTACAGTGACACAGGGATTCTGGCCAGCATCTCAGCGCTCACTGGTAGGTGAGCCGGAGCCAAACCAGACCCCAGCTGTGTGCAGGGATCTGTGCCCTGCGGCCCGGTCCCCGCAGCTTCCCTGTGGAGCCGGGCGAGGTGTCCCCAGACCCACACGGCGGAATCACAGCCTCGGACCCCCGTGTGGCTCTCAGCTCTCCACCACCATCAGCCTAACTTTCCAGACACGATAGTAATAGACCATCTTTTACAAAAGCGTATAAGATAGAGGACTCCCAATGGTTGTGAAATAAAAACATTGTTGTAACTGCCCTGTTACTTATTCGAGAGATCTTATATAAAAATATAAGGTAACTGTATGGGAAAATTACCAAATTTCTTGTTCCATACCAATAAATCCTGCTTTATCAAAACACTTTTGGGGCTGGGGATATAGCTCAATGGTGCAGCACCTACCTGGCAAGTGCTAGGTTCTGGGTTCGATTCCCAGTACACACACACACAAAAAAAAACACTTTGTAAGTTATAAAACTCAACTATTCATTTTAAATGCAAATAGCCTCCTTTTTTCTCTGTTTTGTTAGTTTTCTATAAAAGAAGCACAGCATTGAATCAACTCATGCCAACACTGAAAATGTTGAAAGAAAATATCTGTTTTGTCCAGTTCCATTGAGGATATTACTTTTCAAATCACCCAGATTTTTTTATTTCTCTAAAAATTAAGCTGATGCATGCATTATTTAAAACCATGAAGTCTTACCAATGGTGCTTCATTTACAAATTTTCTCAAGTTGGAAAAAAATAATCTCGACTCCATCATGACCCATGTTAACTACTTTCTCTCGGCGCTTTGCCCTTTCTCCGCTGAAGTGACTCCATCTGTTCTGTCCTGGTGACCTCAGGGCTCACCGAAGCTCCTGGACAGAGTTGTTTTTATTATTATTATTGGAGCAACAGATGAGACAAAGCCTGTTTCCGGTGCCAGCAGAGCCCCAGCTGGGGAGAAGGGACAGAAGGCAAAGCCACAAGTCAAGGGACACTACCCTTCTAGGGTAGCTCGTCCTGCTGTCCTGGTCCTCCCAGCAGCCCCATAGCATTTCTGTGCAGAATGGAAAAGACAGTAATGGCATTATTAGCCTGAAGACAAAAATTAATTCCCAATGTAAGGAGAATAAACACATTAGGCATTGGAGAGTTTCAGCCAGAGAAACTTTTCTCTAAATGAACTTGAGGAGTTTCAAGAAAGGCAAACACTCGTGTGTCTGATGTAGAGCTGTAAGAAAGTCGAGAGAAAGAGCGATCAGGGGTGGGAAGCTCATTGTGGATAATTGGACAAGTTGCTGGAGTCTTCCTGGTACGGAAAAAATAACCTGGTAACTGGCAAGTGTTGTTTCCTGGTCTCTTTCTTAATTGCATCTAAAAACTGACATTGCTACTTAACTATGTACAGAGCTTGTCTGAAGTACAAGGGACAGCTGGAAATTTGTCCTAAAAATCACCCAAGATGCAATTTGGATGGGATTTCCTGTGTCTCACTCTTAAATGTTAACGGCACGTGTGGCACTGTCCTGTGTGATCAGGGTCACCAGGTGTCTGCCCTGCTTCAGTGCGACGAGGCAGCGGAAGAGCCCCTAGCCAGGCTGGAGTCTGTGATGACGGGGCGAGGGCCGTGCTCCCCTAAGGATGGCGCTGCTGCCAGTGTTCCTGCAGAGACCGGTGGGAGGTGTGACTGTGGTCACCTCAAACCATGAAAGTGTGGCTTAGTTTTGAAATTTTGATGCAATAAGACAAAATCAATCTGGTATTCAATTTGACTTGGGAAGCCTTAATAGGAGTAGAAAATATGACATCAATATTAATTTAGTAGAGGAGAATACAAATGAGTGATTCATGTAGTTCTTGTCTGAAACTTTTCATTCTGCATCGTTTGATGATTCTGAGAATGTTTTTGAAAAAGTCACAAATAAAACTACACCGCTCCATACATTTTAATAAAATTCTAGGAGCATGACCTGATCAAAATACCCAGCATCATGTTCTTGGGACTTCTCGTATTGTTGATATGATCCAGAGAACCCAAACTCACCTGTATAAAATTTTACAAGCATCTTTGAAATACATATCTGAGGTCGAGAGAAAGAGAATTTTGCAGAGCCGAGAAACAAAGCTAAGGGCTGCAGTTGTCCTGGAGAGGGTTAGAGATGTCACAATAAATGGATAAAAGTCAGAGCCCCTTTACAAGCTGGGTGTTGAACTTAAGACCTCTCCCTCCCTAACATGAAATCAGTGAAAGAGAAAAACAGGAAAAAAAATCCATCCACAGGCATAAGGAGATGTCCATGCAGCTTGTCTGCTGAAATCTGGGTTCTAGATAAAACAAAAAGTGCTTTGTAGAAAATGTGATACCCTCAGCCCTACTTATCATGAACTTGAATTCCTCTTTACCTTCCCTCCTCAGTCTGGAAAGCAAACCAAGCAAAGAAGTTAGAAAATGAACAAAACTGCCCAACAGAGACGGGAGAGGGCAGGCAGGAGGGAAACCTGTCCTGTTTTGGTTTTGGTTTTATTTCATTGTTTTGTGTTTTTTGTTTTAGTAATACCAGATATTCAAAGAGGAGGAGAGGCTGGACTCTGCCTGCTAATTTCTGTGTTGGGAAGTTTTGTTGTGGTATCGTAGTATTGTGGTATCATGACCTAGGCGGGTTACTTCAGGGGTTTAACGATAATCTAACATTAGAAAACATATCAGTGTATATAGTAAAAGAAAACTAGGAACAAATAAAAGCCAAATTTAAGGCAGTGATAATGGAGGGTTAATTTAAGGAAGGCTACAAGCTTCGAAGGGGTCTGTAATATTTCTTTCCAAAGTATTGGGCAGCTGGGTACTGGGTACTCACTCAAGCTAAGCAGTGAGTACAGTGACTGTTTTATACCGTTTTGTGTATTTGAAATAGTTAATACTAAAATAATCACATGCATTAAGGTGATTCATCATATGCACAATTTAAGGGAGAAAAATTGTATGATCTCATCACGAGTTGCGTAAAAAGTATTTGATAACATTAAGCGTCCATCATATGTTGACCACACTCATCAAACTATAAATGAACGTCTTTAAACTGATTAAGTATAGTAAGCAAAATGTATGATAAGCATCACTTTAAAGGTGAAATGTTAGAAGGATTAAAATATGCATGTCTTAAGAATCATACTTAGAAATTGTAGCAAGGGCAATGAAAACAATAAAAGAAAATACAATGTATGAGAGCAAGAAAAGAAGAAAAGCATCAATCACTACTAGCAATTTTGTTGCTTATAAAGAAGATCCGAGACTATCTAGTGATTGACAGAAGCAAAAATATTCAGAAAATTGTTTGATACGTAATCCATACATAAAAATGAATTGTATTCCTATACACCAGAAGCCCACAGTTAGAAACTATAATTTCACAAAATTCCATTCACAATATCAACAAAAACTTTTAAATTCTTGGTACATATTCTAGCTAAAGGCACATAAGATACTTAGAGAAAATTATAAATTTTTATTGGAAGGAGTCAGCGGAGATGTTTACTAAATTCATGGATGGTGTGGTTTGATACAGTATTGTTAATTTGATGTCTTATACAATAAAATTCACATAAGTGTGAAAAGCAACACTGGGACCCTTTTTAAAGACCATATAATGGTTTAGAGTAAGATAGATTTTGAGAAAACACAAAGCACAACTCATAAAGGAAGAAGTTTCTAATTAAATTATATTGAAAGTCAGAGCTTTCCTTTAACCCAAAAACAAAAACCTCAAAGTAAAAAACATGGTATAGACTGGGGAAAAAAAAGGTGCATTGCATAAAATCAACAAAGAATTCACATCTGGGATATGTGAAGACACCTGCAGATTAATAAGGAAAAGGAAAATAAGCTACGCCAGAATAGGAGTAAATAATTGTCAGAAAAAGAAACCCAGACAGCCAAGGTACAAGTGTAAAGATGGTCAACTTCATGGGTAATTATGCAGATACAAACCAGGTATCAGTTCCTGCCCAGCAGACTGACAAGATTAGCGTGCCTGTCAGCACCCTATAATGGTGAAGATGTGGAGAAACACATTTTTACAACTGACTTAACCCCGTACCACAAAGGCAAAATGTCCTGCTCCACTCCTGAGAAATGTTCCTTCTCAGTGTACACCAAGGAGTCCTGGGAAGTTTCTCACGTTCTCAGCAAAAGCAAAGTCCTAATTGCTCATCGAGACACACAGAGAAACAAACTGTGAGCGATGGATACGCTGCATTTTCATGACCATGTATGAACTACATAAGGCAAAGAACAAGCCACAATTCCACGCCGTAAGGCAATGTTTCTATTTTTAGTTGATGGCGTGGAAAATGACCACGCTTTATGTACAGGTGCACCCATTCATACAGAATAGATGTGCAAAATCCTGCAGGGACGGGACACCCCCTAAATGCCTCAGCCTGACCCCTCAGGAGGGATGGGCAGGAAATAGGAATAGCGGGTTCCAGTTGCATATAATAGTATATGTGTTAAAAAATAATTCCAGAACTATTTCCACCAAATTAAGCCTTTGTATGAAGCGGCAGGAAGCTCTAATGGTCCCTTTGATGTCATTCTCTGTCCGTGTGCGTATCCTTAGAGGCGCACAATTTAAAGGCCCGTACGTTCTCTACAAGCTGACACTCCCATGCCCTGCTTGCCCCCGCAGATGATTATTCGCCTGCAGAAGGAAGTCCAGGAGCTGAAGGACGAACTGGCCATTGTCACTGGGGAGCGGAGGACAGAGGCCCTCACCGAAGAGGAGCTCCTGCAGTAAGCTCCCCCTCTCTTCCTTTCTCTCACAGTGAAAGTCCGGGTTCACTTCCCTGGTGCCTCAGAGTTAGGGACTGAGGCTCCAGCGAAGGGTGGCGGCTTTCCGCGAAAAGCTGCAGAAGGCTGGCGGTGCTTCTGCCGCCTCAGCGTTAAGGACGTGGAGGACAGAGCGCGGCAGGGACGGGAAGAGCCCTCTCACGCCGGCTGCAGGGAGGGCTGGGTAACATCATGCTGGACTGTGGGTCTCAGATCCCAGAGGGAGTCCAGAAACAACCTTTGTATGCCACTGCGTCTTGCTGCGAGCACCAGTGTACCCCAGGCCACAGTCAGCTCTCTGCCTTAATAACGGGATGCTCCAAATATTACACTCGAGCTGGGACTGAAAGCGGGTAGGCAGGACCTCACAGAGGCGCGGCGTCTTCCAGAGCCTTTAGACGTGCAGCCATGTGGCCTATCGGAGACCCGGTGTGGCTTTCTGTTTCTCTCTGATCACGAGCATGGTGGTGGCTTTCTTGCTGCTTCCTGCTACTTACCAAGCGTTAGAGCAGTGGTGATAATGGAGCAGATGTAGCAGGCACTAAGTCTGTTTCCAAGTAAGAAATAAGGCTGCGTCTGTTTTCCGAAGATAAGTGCCATTTCACCTGATTCTCCCCCAACAGAGAAAATGGTAAATAGGAGAGACAATGAAAGTGGCTTTCTTGGGGCTAAGGATATAGTTAGGCTAGAGGTAAAATGCTTGCCCAGTGTGCACAAGGGCCTGGGTTCAATCCCCAGCATGGCAAATGCAGTAAAGCAGTTTTCTTCAAACCGCTTACAGTCGCCCATGAGATGCAACAAAAGCTGGAGAAGCCTTCGGCAGGGATCCCGTTACATTCCGAGCAAGGCTGCCCCCCCCATAGTGTTTCCTAATTCCAACACTGTGCTTAGCAACAGGATAAACCCGGAAGCTTTCCTACAAAAGTGCCTCGAGGCGTATTAGCAATTAAAGTGCGATGCATTGCCCAAAACTCACCTTGTTGAGAACTGCATGTCACTTTTTAAAGTAACTTGAGCTACCCTTGATGTTCAGAACAGCCGGCTGAGAATTTCTTCATCCTGCTCCCCTCAAAGAAGACATCTCTTCTGCATTTTGATCCAGCCAGGAAAACAAGGCCGCTCTAGGCCTTTCCACACAAGTGTTTAACGTAGGAAATTGCAATGGTTGTGCTGAGCACCTAACAGGGTGATACAGACACCCAGGCATCTGTAACACAGAAGGCCCCAGGGCCCTTGGACTGAAGGGACAGTGGTGCAACCAAGACCCAAGAGCTGGAGCTGGCTGCAGCAGTTCAACCTGACCACTGGGGCTGGACACGAGCGGTGACCACTGGTGGGACACAGGTGCTATTCGAGACACTATTTAAGGGACATCTTGGACCTTTCTCATCCCCCTTTCAGGTTCCCATTGGCTGAAGTTAGTTGGAAGGCAGTTATAGGGTCAGGAAACGCATTTTCCTGAGATGCAGAGTCAAACAGGAGAAAGATACAAACTGGAGCTCAGCGCAGTGTATCAGATAAGTACCGGCGTCTTCTCCAATTGCTGCTATCTTGTATGTTGCTCGGGAGACTCAGATTAAGGATAGGATTTTCAGAAGAGTGATTCTGATGTATCCGTCTGGTTTGCCCTGCACCAAAGCCAGAAGACTGCAGGAATGATGTAAAGAAACCTGTGCATCTTAGCCACGCTTGTCATCCAGAAGGGCTCATCCAGGGACTAGAGGGTCCGAGCAATTCCTCAGACAGTGAATGGGGGAGAGGGAGGAGGTGGGCAACAGGACAAGAGAAGGCACGTGCCGCACGGTAACGGCCCAGGTCTAGAAGCAGGGGAACGCGGGGGTGGGAGCAGGCTGCAAACAGCTCATGAGTATCTGGCAGGGCTGTGACGTGGGGGAATTTGTCCTCTAAGTCCCTGTGCCCTCCCCCTTCACAGGGTTCAGGATGGGGAAACAGGGAAGGACCCGGGTCACCGTCACAGATGAGCTCTGCGCAGCAGCTGGGGTCCTCAGCTCTGCCCACCTGCCCATCTGCTGTTCCCTGAAAACAGTGAGAAACACGAGCAGCCACATCCGCCTCAAGCCCCACTGCAGCCTGGCTGCCTGCTCTGAGGCATCTTGGGAAGCTGAACCCACCATCAGGAAAGACTGGAAATAGCAGCACCGGGAGTGCCTGAGGGCTGAGACAGGAGCAGAAGGAATGACAACTTGCAGCAGCATAGCGCTGAGCAATATCTTTAGAAAAATAAAACATGGTATTACATTCATGACCCAAAAACAGAATCAAGAAGATCTTGGAAATGAAAACAGTGTACTTGCTGTCACTGAGAAATTAATAGATGGCTCAGTTGCAGAATAAAATTTTAAAAAGTTGCACATTAGTGACTTGGGAAGATCAGGACCAAGGCGTTGTAGCCAGAGCATGAGATGAAAAGATAAAGAGAAGTTTAAAAACTCCAGTTTTACCACATTTAGTGACTGAAAATTTGCAGGGAAGAAGATAAAGATAATAGAAGAGCCAATAGTTGAAGAAATAACATCTAGGAACTTCCTAGAACTAAACAGCAACAACAAAAAGACATAAAACTTCAGAATGAAAGTGTTACCAGGTACTAAGCTGGATTGCAGAAAAAATGTGAGAACCTTAAAAGGTAGGAAAGAATCTTAAGACTCTTAAGGGAAAAAATTAGCAAAAATTAAGAATCTGACTTAGATCAGACTTATCAGCTGCTCTGGAAACAAGAATTCCAGATGCAAAACAAACAAAAAAGCAAAAACAAAAAGCACTTTGAATGTATTTTTCTAAATCTAGCCAAATCAGCATCCAGCCAGAAAGATGAAATAAAGGCATTTTGTGGACATAAAAGCTTTCAGACAGAGAGGGTACAGCCCTCGAACCTCTTTCCAAGAACTACCGCAGATTGTACTTTAGCAAAAAAAAGCAATGAAGTATAAGACACAAAAAGAACAAACAGTATCTTATTTATGACACTTAAACTGTATAATATTTACATTGTATCACTTACTAATTGTCATTCATTCTATATTGAGTTTTCCCATTTAAACTATTAAAATACCAAGCAAATACTCTGCTCATGGGAGACTGAAGAATAGAGTACAGACAAAATTATAGCAACAGGCAATACAGAAGGGACTCCTAGATCTTGGGTTGGTTTCTGTGGATCTATAGATAACAAAAATACAAGTATAAATCTGAACAGATTCCATAATGGGAAGTGTATAGAGTTGCCATTAGTTTTGTGTGTGTGTGTGTGTGTGTGCCTTTAATTCATTTATTATGCATCCAGTATGTGCAAACTACCATAGGTCCTGAGAAGAACAGAAAAGATGAGCTGGATTCTCCTCCCAAGGGGCTCACAGTTTGGGGGGTGATTATAGACAAGCGTACAAGTAACAGTGATGCAGTCTACATGCATTATGGGAAGATACATGCAAAACAGCCGCGCGGAGACGTAATGATCACCTTCGAGCTCAGCAATCGTGCAAAATTTCAAGTGCTACTAAAAAAGTTCAACCTTGCTGATTCTTAATGAAACAACTGCTGCCTCTAACATTGTGTCTGATTAGTGATTTCTGATCAGCAGTTAGGGAGAACAAAGGCTGCAGACCACGCCCACCCTGCCCACACACAGCGTTTCCCAGTGTTGCAGTAAATTTGGTGCTTGTTCACACCGACAGATCAGTGTTGTGTTATTGTTTTTTTTAATACTGTTGTCATTGTGTTTTTTCCATAATTAGCTAGACTGAGTGTTAGCTCAACCTAAATGTTAGCAGGTTAAAGAGTCCATTATCACCTCCAAGTGAGAAGGATAAATAAAAGTGGCCCCACGTGTGCCTGCTTCTCTGCCTGGACACTCAGGAGTGACCTCAGCTGCGGTCCTCCCAGTGCGGAGACTCTCGGGGTGCGGGGAGGCGGGGGGGAGAGAAGTGTTGGGACAGAGGTCTGCAGCTCTGCAGGGCAGAGGGGCAAGAATGCCACGTCTGCCTCTCTGTCCTGGCCGTTCCTGGGCCCGCGCTGCCCAGCATGGCCTAAGCACTTTCCTTTCGGGGATGCTTCGAAGGATGGCAGGAAGCAGGTAAATAGATCTGGTATCTATGTAACATCACAAGGCAGTTCCCAGATGTCTGTTAATATCCAGCCCTATCAATCTGTGAGCCATTTCCCAGCATTTCTGTTCTTAATATAAATATTTGTTGCATTGACTTGGATGCTGTCATGAAGAGGATTTCACATGTCAACCTCCTGTTATTGTGATATTCTAGTTTCCTTCTTTTATTTCACCCTGGGTAAATTTGAAAAGAGACAGCTGGGTGCAGGCTGTGTAGCCAAGTTAATGTGTAAGCACAGCGTCTTGGTGAAGATTTGATTGTGATTGACTCTCTGCACACATTCAGCTCTGTTTTTTCTGGTAAAATAATAAGCCTGTAGATCTCTGGCTAGGCTGGAAGCAAAGCTGCGTGGAATATTTTCTGTATCACAACATTTCACTTCTCAGATGAAATTGAATTGTATTTCATGGACTCAAGTTCACCCAGAGTGTTCTTCTAATACATCCAAACATCTGGACCTTTTTCTAACAGGAGAAAGCAAGCTATGCATATTTGTCAGTCTCTCATCCTGAATTTCTTGAGTACCTTTTAGAGGTTAATCACCTTAATAAGTGTTGTGAGGATTTGAAGAGTATAAGGGACAAAAAGTAACATGAAAGAATTACAGTTTTGTTGGGGGAATCTTACACAGACATACACACGTACACACACACACAAGCAAAATACATACAAGTATACGTGAAACAGACAACAGGCATTATATCAGAGGAATGCATAAATGAACACAGAATTATAAAATTTTAATTCTGGTTTAAATTCTACCCATTTTAGTTATTTTATAACTGTAGACTTAAGCTGTGTTACATGTAACGTGAGAGAACTGAACTAAACACAGCAGTATCTGTGCTAGAGATAGCTACGATGGCCATGTTTTTAAATTTCGTATCAGTTCATTACATGTGGCTTAACCCATCAGGTAGGAATTAAAGAAGTGGGGGAGTCACAGTAGGCGTCAGCCACGGAGCAAATGGATAAGCCGTGAGGCGGAGGTGCACGAGGCCCTGCTGACACAGGTGCTGGAGGAATGAAGGTGTCTGAGGGGTACAGGGGCCCGGAGACCCTCGCGGAGCTTGGTATTCCAGGCACTGGCTGATGGCGGTCTGGGTTGGAAGCGGCCTGGCTGGAGCCCAAGGTTCTCATCAAGGAACTAAAGAACAGGGTTGCACAGATAAAGGGTGATGGGCTATGAATACCATTTAGGAGCTAAGTGACTAGCAAATTGATTATAGGTCAAGAATATTGCAGTTCAGACGTTCAATAAATGTTCACCGAGCTCTTCCTTTGTGCTAGGCACTGTTCTCGGCCGGGAAATACGGAAATACAGCAAATAAACTGCTTGCCCCCATGAAGCTTACATTCTTGTGGTGAGAAACACAATACATGAGACATGTAACTAAAGTAGAGAGCATTGCAGATAGCAGAAAATGCAAAGAAAAATTAAACAAGAGTTGCAATTTTAGTAGAATGACTATGAAAGAACTAGCAGATGAGGACATTTTTGTCTTGGTTTTTTGTTTGTTTAGGGTGTTGGGTTTTTTAGGGGGTTTTGGTTGGTTGGTTGGTTGGTTGGTTTGGGTCAGGGCTCACTGTAGTTCTGGCTGGCCTTAAACTCACTGTGTAGGACAGGCTAGCCTTGGACTGATGACAATCCTCCTGCCTCAGCCCCCATAGGTGATGGAATTACAGGCTTGGACCACCACGCCCCGCTTCCTAGATTCTGGAACTTTAGAGAAAGGGCTGAAACTGAAGATTTAAGCTTTGGAGTGGGCAGTACTGAGTTGACACAATGCTGAGATCAAGGCCAAGAGGCAGCATGAAAAGGCTCTGATCGATTTGAAGTCAGTAATAATCAGTGTCCCCAGGATAATATCTTCCTACATCCAGCCTTCCTCTAGGTGATCACCAATGTCATTTCTCTTTATTTAGCCACAGTTTATTCCCTTTCCTTATGTCTTCTTACTTTAGATATTCCATTCATCAGGTATTTAACGATGGGAGGGTGTACCCTAAATCTTTGTGATTTAAAGTAGTAATAGTAAGCAGTGTAGAAAAATGAGACCTTAAAAGCTTGATGAGGGATTATCATGTGTAACCTCAGAGAACGTGTTTACTAACTGAGATAAAACTGACAAATTCTTAAATGACACAGTTTACCAAGGTTTACTGAAGAGAAACGGAGTGCCGGAGTACTACTAAATCTGTATCAGAAGCTAAATTTATGGTAAAGAACTTCCAGCCAAAAAAACTATAGGCAGAGATATCACAGCAAGTTCTGCCAAATGTCTAAGAATAAATAACACCAGTTCTACGTAATCTTTGGTAGAAAATAGAGAAAATTATTCCCAATACATTTTATGAGGCCAGTACTTCCTTTATATCAAAAACAAAAGAAATAAATTACAAGAAAACTACAAACCAACATAAATCTTTAACAAAATCCAAATTAAGTACAACAAAATATGAAAAAAGGTCATAAATCCTGACCAAGTGGAGATTACCCCAGGAATGTAAGACTGGCTTAACATTCAAAACTCAATCAGTATAATTCATCATATCAACAAATGAAAGAAAAAGACAAAGCTTTTGATGGAATTCCACATCCATTCATGGGCAAAATTGTTAGCAAAATAGGAATAAGAAACAGCTCTTATAATTTGGTGAAATTTTCCTATCTTTATTATAATACTTAACAGGAGAGGAAGGCATTATTTCTCCCCAGAATTGGAAACAAGACAAGGATGTCTTTTCCTACTACTTAACTTCAAAATCATACTGAAAAAATCTAGTCAGTGTATTATGGGGAAAAATAAATAAAACATATAAGCAATTGGAAAGAAAATAGTAAAACTACAGATACTATGATTTCTAATACAAAACATCAAAAGATCTACAAAAAGTTGCTATAACTAATAAAATGCATTTTTGAGGTTGTAAAACACAAAGGCAATATATCAACTCTACTGTATTTCTGTATAACAATGAGCAATTAGAAGTTGAAATAAAAAAATCATTGCCATTACCATCAAAAAATGTAAAATACTTAGAGATAAACCTCACAAAATATGTGCAATATTTGTGTGCTTAAAACTGTAAAACAGTAAAGAAAAATTTTAAAATACATAAATATATACTATGTTCATGGATTGAGTTATTTAGTACCAACGTATTGGCTCCCCCTAAATTGATCCATTGCTCTAATGTGATCCCAATCAGAATTCCAGCAGGCTTCTTTTTGTATGTGGAAACTGAAAAATCGACTAAAGTTTCCATAATTGTAAAGGGCCTAGAACAGTTAAAACAATTTATAAAAGAGTAACACCCATATGTTATTCTGCGGTATATACAAATATTTATTTGAACCGACTCATAGGGCTGGAGATACACTGTAGCGGTGAAGCCCGGCTCTACCGTGCAGAAGGCCCTGGATTCAATCTCTAGCAGCACAGGAAAAAAAAAGATGGAGGAAGAGGAGGAGGAAATAAAATAAACCAAATCATAGACATAAATATAACACTTCTAAAAGAAAAGATAGGAGAAAACCTTTGTGATTTTCATATGAACAGCAAGGTATAAAAGAAAAGATGATAAACTAAAGATCTGCATGTAAAGTGTTTGCTCTTTAAAAGATTCTGTTAAGACAAAAGTTTAAAATAATGTTTTTTGGTTCTCAAAGTATTATTTTTAAAACACAGATCTGATAACAGACCTGGATCCAGAATATTTACAAAATATATCACACCTAAGAAATAAGAGAACAAACAATAAAAACGTAGGCAAAGTAGTTGAGCAGACTTCATGTCAGAAGATGTACAGATGGCAGCTGAGAACACCCAGGTTCGACATCACTGGTCACTGGATACATAAAATTAAAATGATGAGACACTGCTATATAATTATTGGAATAGTTTTTAAAACTGACCCCAGCAGGTGCTGATGAACTAAGAACCCACTGTGGAGAGACAATTTGACAATGCCTTATAATATGAATCATGTGTAAGCCTTGCAGTCCTTTCTAGAAATGCATCCATGAGAAATGAAAACATGGCCCACACAGAGACCACTGCATGCATATTTACCGCAGATTTCCTGCAGTTATAACCTCCCAGAACCGGAAGCAACGCCTGTGCTCCTCAGCCAGTGGGCAGCTAAGCAAACTGGGATAGCCATGGGCTGGAATCCTACTCGGTAATGAAAATGGAATGGACCATTGATATAGGCACAGTTTGGCTAAAGCCAAAAGCATGGTGCCAACTGACTTAAAAAACCATGACCTGATTACCTGACAGGATTTCTCTTTTGAAAGTAATTCTTGGCAAAATTAAATATTTAAAACTAAAAATAATTTAAAACCAAATGCATGGTATAAGAAAACCCGAAAGCAGAATTTGCTTCGCAAAGGCACATTGGTACTAATAAAGTTTCACTGATGTCCAACCTTCCATGGAGGTGCAAATAAATACACCAAAAGGAAGAGTCTTAAATCTCCATTTCCCGTCAAGTAAATCTCACTCTGAAGCCGAGCGAGTTTAGATCTGTGTTCACCGTGTGTAACAGACGAACCCCACAGTAGGTACCGCGGGAACCACACTGGACTTTTCACTGGGGAAACGGGAGCGGTGCACGCCCAGGTCCTCAGGAGTCTGGCCCAGCAGCGGCCAAGAGCAGAGAAGCAGACACAGCATTGCCAGGACCTGCTGGGCCGGACACTGGGCGGAGGTGGCAGGCAGCGAGCGCTTAGGGAAGGGAAGGGGAAAGACTTGACAAAGGAAGCAACCTGCAGAAAATCCGCCTCTGCTTCCCGGCTTTTAAAGTCAGCGTATAAAGGTGACATCAGGGGAAATTTCCACCACATTCAGCTCGCAGTTCAAATTTGCTTTATTGGCTAGTCTGCTAAAAATTTAATGGGATTCAGTCCCCCAATACGTTGGTGCTGGATTACAGCCATAAAACAAATTTCAGCTACAGGGTTAGAGGCTCCTTTGAACCTGAAGTTTGATAACTTGTTCCCCAAACTTTGGAACAGAATAATTAAAATCAGAACCATCTCCGCTCAATTTGAGACTCATCATCACAGCGACTCTTTTTCAGTTCCATAAAGTAACTCTCAGACTGCCTCAAACATTAACTGAAACAAACAAACAAATACCCCACCACATTTGATTTAAAATAGCCTCTTGAGAATCAGACACCAAAGCGCTTTTTTATGGCGAGTGTGTTGTCAGCGTGTGATTCTGGATCAATAGTGCTTTATGCTCTTTATACTCACTTTATTGTCACCGGCCTCCAAAGTGGTTTTAATTGTGAAATCAATGTTAAAAGCATTATTTCAAAGTGACACGTGCTGCCTGGGTTTTAGTAATATGACAAGCCTTCCTGGTTACTCTCTGAAAGTATCTTCCACCGCAGAGGAAGGGAAAATGTACATAAAGAATGAGAGAAAGAGACAGCTAGACGAAGACCGAACCAATGTTTGCCAATGCAGGAAGATGAACAATCCCTTGCCAATCCTTGGAAACATGCTCCACTCTATCCTCCACAGGTTGCTCATTAGACAACGGAAAGTTTCAGGAACATCTGTACCTAATTTCTTGTCATTACAGATGAAATTTTACCAATAACAGTGACAACCCCTCCCTCTCCAGAACCCCTCCTGTGACCCGCTAAGGCCCCAGACTGCCGGGCCCTGGGCAGCTCCTGGCTCACTTCCTCCTGAGCCAGCGTCCCCTCCCTCACCTGGGCTCCCTACTCCCCCCCGCCCCCAGCCTTCCTCCTTCCTTCATTCCTCAGCCGGCTCTATCAGAAAGACCCCCTGGGCCACCGTCTCTAACACGCACCTCCTCCGCCTCTGGCTCCTCTTCCCCTTTGCTGAGCTAGTTTCTTTCCTAGCAGTGTTTAATCGTCTATCGGCAGCTTTCACCCCCGCTTTGGGAGTGAGCGTCCCCAAGACTGAGACTTCAGATGACTTGGTCACGGAGTGTCCCTGCACCCTGAGACGGCACTTACACACGGAGACTCTCGGTTAATATGCGTGAGTGAATTAGTGGACAGTCTTGCAGGTCCTCGGTCCCACTCGGGCTACTCTCGTAAGTCGGTCACTGCAAACCTCTCGGGCTTCTGTTCCAGGGCGCTGATTTGGTGTGAACAGGGGTCCTCTGTGTGAACAGGGGTCCTCTGTTCTCCTCGGCCCCTGTCTCTGTTCAGAAATCCCTTCCTGGCGTGTAGAGTCCGTGTGCATTGATTTGGTTTGCACTGAGTGTTAGGTCTTACGGATTTCATCTCACAAGTGTGAATGACTATACAGAAGCTTCTGAAATACTCAGAACTTTTCCCAGAGCTCTTCTTTGAACTTTTTTTTAAGAGTCATTAAGATCAAATAGAGGAAATATATTTGAATGGATGGAAAGTCAAAGAGACTTGCATTCTAATTTCGACTCTCCTTGCAGCCTATTAGTAAATTTAAGATGGTCTCTTTTCTGTTAGCTTCACTCTTCTAATCATGCGTGTACCAATTATTTCATCCCTGTATATGCCAGTCCCTTCTCTGCTCTGAGAGAATAACAATGGTACTTACCTCCTGTTGCTGCGTATTAGTTCACTTCTCATGCCTAGGACAAAACATCTGACATAAGCATCTTAAAGGAAGAAGGTTTTATTTTCGGCTCGTGATTTCAGAGGTTTAGTCCATGGTCAGGTGGGTCCAAGGCAGAAACATCACAGTGATGGGGACTGCCCATTTCATGGCAGCCAGAAGCAGAGAGGCCAGGGAGATCTCTGGAGAGGGGAAGGAGCTGGGGAGAAGAGTGCACCTTCCAGGACCCACCTCCCCCACCCAGGCCCTGCCTCCTGGCGGTGTTAGTGCCACCACGATCCAATCACATTCCAGAGGCCCCACCTCTAAACACATGAGCCTGCTGACGGACACTTTTGGTCCACACCGTAACAAATCATTAGGAGGAATGGAGGGGTAATTCACTCTCAGAACACACTGCCTGGCCCGTGGCCATTCCATCAGTCTTAGATAATGCTGTTTTTCTTTCTCTGCGATTCCTTGATGCCATATTCATTTTTGCTGACAAATCCACTGCACTAACATTCTGTCACTGGCAACAGCGAAGTTGCCCTCTGACCCCTTCACTGTCACCATGCTTTAATGTCGGTCTTTAAAATTTCCACACACTCAGGCATGCATGCACACACAGATAAAAACACAGGGAGAAAAAACACGACAGTATTACTAGGATTATTATAAGTGATTTTTGTCTTAGCTCTTTTATTTGGCTGTATTTCCTAAAACTTCTGCAGAAAAATAAAGGTTATCTCTAAGAGAACTACTGTCATTTGACAATTATATACTTCCAAGTGACTAAGTGATATTGTTTAACTGATGAACAGGAGAAAAAAATGCCTGTTTTGTTAACTCTAATTTTACATTACGCTTCATAGCTAAATTAAAAACAAATATTCTTCTTGGCATATAGCAAATTATTACACAACATGCATAGTTGGTTCTGCGATCTAAATTACATCTGCTTCTGGAATGTTAGCTCTGAATTATTTTCATAGTTAATATTTGTGTTATTTTGTGTATTTGAACCACAGTGTTATGTATTTTTAATCAGTCATCTCAGATTGTTGCTTTCCTTATACACTGGATGTAAGGCTGAAGGCCTAAAAGGCTAAAATAAAACAAAAACTATAAATTGCTGGAATGGAATGTTCATAAAATGCTTCCAAATTGGAGCTGTTTGCTTTGCATCTCAATGTCTGCTCCCTTAACTGTAACTGAATTCCACATACTCTCTGGATAAGAAAAATTGGCCAAAATTCAAAAATAAAATAGCAGCCTGAATCATAAAGACAACTGATACATCAACTTTATTTTCCTACTTAAACTAAAATGGCAAATTTCTTTTTTAAAAAAATCTTTGCACATATGTATATGTAGCTTTATACAATGTAATACACATAAGTGGATAAGTGGAACATAGTGAAAAAATTCTAAAAGTACAGATGACCATAAAGAAGAAAACATGTCCACGTCCACGTCCACGTCCACGTCCATGCCCATATCTGAGTGACTAGGAAGCATGCCAGGGGCAAATCACGGACTTTTTATACGACAGGGATGTGGGTGAAGACTTTTTCTCCTGATGAGTTTCCAAGGGGCTGCAAAATGTTATATCCAATTCCGAGACGTGGAATCCAAGCCTCTGTTCCTCCTTCCACCCTCTTCTTCAGGATTCCTGCCAGCTGGAATCCTCGGCCTCTCTCTCTGTGGAAGCTCATTTTAATACCTTCATTTTAATACCTCCGTGCTTCTTTCAGGTAGTGGCCAGTTGTTTATATTTTGAACTCTCTGTTCCTTCTTTCACATGTTGAACATGTCAACATAACCTTCTGTTTTCCATTTTCTTAATTTAGCTTTTCAACATCTGCATAATAGCTGTACTAAAACTACTCGAACATATTATAAAATTGTTAGGGAACACCACAAAATCTTATAAATGGCCAAGATGAATTGAGTTGAGATTTGTTGTTGTTCTGGAAAAGATTTTTGTTTAGTCACTTGGGTTTTGTTTGTCTGTTTGAGGTAGGAATGGTGCTAACTTTTTGCATAAATTAGGAACCTAACTTTTTTATATATCTTCTAATTTATCTAATTTGCTTATTAATCTGTAGACCAAATAGAATTCAGAGGGAACGGTTAGTCTTAGCTTCATCCTCTGAGGCTTTTGGGGGGAAGATTTCTCCTTTTATTTGATTCTCAGGCCTTGCTTCCCCTGAAGCGACAGCCCTCAGTCTGTCCCAGGGCATTCACCAGCATGCTGAGTGTTATTAATACCTCTTTGCACTGCACTAGAAGCTGCCAAAGGAGTAGAAGGAGCATAAAGCTTGTTGCCTCCCCAGGTGGTACTCTGTGAGGATACCTGGTGTCTGCTTTTGAAGAAACAAATGAAAGATGAAAACAAGTAATGACCAAGTATGAAATGGGCAGTAAAGACCAAGGGTGTAAAGAAGGTAATGAAAGAAAGATTAATTACTTACCCAAATAACTGTCTGTATAGATCATTTTTTGAAATAAAATTTAAGTAAATAACCTGATTCAAGAATTGTCTATTCACAATGCCAATAGATATCGACAGACCCCCAAACTGCTCCCAAGCCTAGGTTTAGATTGTTTGCTCGTTTTTCAGCTTTTCTGTACCATATAGATACCTGTCTCTCTGATATCAAGGTACATATTTGAGAACTTGAGAGAAAAGCCAAAGTTTAAAACAGAGTCATTGTTATTAAAGAACTCTAGTGCAGGATGTGTACACTGTGCTGATTAAGTTAATGATGCTTTGAAAATAGAACACAAGATGGTTTATGTTATTCATTCGACTATGGGATGGTATTATCTTTGAATTCAGCTGAGCACTGGGATAAATTCTACTTCTTTTCAATTTGATACCTATTAGAAACGGCAGTTTGGCAAACCCTTTAGCACTGTGGCAGCTAGGGACTGATAACATAGAATTGTCTCCGAAAACCATGGAAATCTGAGTTGAAAATGTATATTCAACACAAGGCCCACCACGAGGAAATGTAAAACCGCTCCCATGAAGTATTTAGCATTTCCTCCCCATTTCCAGCAAACCCAAGCCCAAGCGTCCTGGGCCCTCCTCCGCGGGGATGCCCGGGCTGTGGTGGGAGCTGGGGTTTACTGCCTGCCATTTCATCTTGTAGACAAAAGACAGACACCTCCCGACATGACCCAGGGACATGCTCGCAGCCTGCCCTGATTGGCGTAGCAAATAATCTGTGCTTGTTCCGGCCGCCCAGTGCTGAGACACAGCGCGCGGGATGACTTGAGCAGGGTATCTTTCTACTCTCCCTTTCGCGGTTTTCATACTGCTGGCCTTATTTCCCTAGTGGTTCCCTTTGTATCTGTCACTCGCTGAGCATATTTATGACTTTTGTCATCCTCAAAAATTTTTCGTCGTCGTCAATGTCAAGATAGGTACTACCGACTAGCATGTCCACGGTCTCCTGGAGAAGCCAAATTCCCCCCTCTTTCGCACAAGCCTCCTCCTGTCAGCGCTGGGAGCTGCCCTCCTGCACAGTGTGTTTTGCAGACCAGCTAGCACGGGCTGGGCAGAGCACAGGACTGCACACTCACTCCTCTTTCTATCCAGAAACCGCTACTTGGGCTTCGCGGCCACCTATTTCCTCTCCTGTCTGCCGCGGACTTCTCCTGTGTTTCCTGTCTAGCAGCCAAAACTTCGCCTGTAACAAGAGTTGCTGATTATCAAAGAAACACAAATTAAAGTAAGATGGAACTTTTTGCAAATCTCATCGGTCAAAACAAAGACGATGATGTCCTGGGTTATGGGATGGGTGGTAGAGCAGACGGGGCGGGGAAGCTTCTTGCTGGGACCTGGGAAAACACACAGCAGATTTTTAGCCTGTTCCCCTGGCTGGGCAGCCCTGAAAAGCATTTTTACAGGCTGTTTTTATGGGTATGCTTTCAGGCCCAGTAAGTTTACATTTAGAAATTTGTCCTTGAGGACACATGTACCAAGCTGTATGGACAATAATGTTCATCACAACACCATTTGTAATGGGAAATTGGGTCTTGATCCCTTTAAAAGAATCTCATTCATCTCCCTGGATGGAGACTTGTCACGGCTCTATTGTTAGTTTTATAAAACATTATTATGGTATGCTCTCACTTTTGTAACGAAAGATACATATATGAGCATACCATATTTTGTATTTATAATTAAGTCTGGAAAGTAAACACTAAAATTTCTCAGTACCATCTCTGGGACCCAGGATGGATTCTTTTGTCTTTTGTGTTTTCTAATCTGTTTGCATTGGGCATGTATCAACATATGATCAAATAAAACAAAGATAGTTAAAAGTATTTTAAAGTTATTAAAGTGAACTATTGTCTACCTCATAATATTTGGTATAAGCTATAGGGAAATAACTCAGCAAAGAGGTAGTGATTCTTATGATATTAGTAAATACTATTTATTCAGCATTTACCAATAGGCATTACATTCGATGATATATATATATATATACACACACATATACTAACAAAATTTTCACAATGACTCCATGAGGCAAATAACACTCAGGTAGCAGAATTGGACTCTTGTTTTGTCTGTGTCCACACTCCCTTTTTGTGGCCCTCAAGCCTTAAAGATGTGAGGATTATAGTGGCAACTGAAGCATAAATCCTGCTTCGAATCCATGTTCTAGAACTGGTGTAATTTGTCCGTGCTGATCAGTATGAGAAACTGAGTCCTGTCTGGAATTCTGGGTTCTCGTCACTGTCATTCCTTCTTGCCATGTCACGCAGAAGTGCTCTCTTCTGGGTGTCCAATAGGAGACAAGGAAAGGCCTTGTGTCCATGCCCTGCTGGGAGAGGTATCCTTTTCCTCTGAGGGATAAAGTAAACACCCGCCCACTGCCTTTGGCTTGTTTTGTGTGTGCGTTAGATGTGTATTAACCAGTGCTTGATTTAATATCAGATAGTTTATGTTGAAGTGGCCACAGCTGATAAAACCCAAGGGTTCGTGCCAATAATGAAATTCCTCACAGGTCAAGTAATCACGGGGCCACTAACCTATGAGGCATGTGCCAAAAACACAGAGATAGAACCTAATTTTTCTATCAGTCACCCTTTGGGTCAAATAACTGACTTCTCCAAAGTTTGTCCCTTCATTCTTCACTGTCATCTGCCCCAGAGGAAAAGTGGAAGTGGGGGGTCATCTCGATTTGGTCAGTCTCAGGCCAACACGTTCTGACTCGGCTTCCACGGAACATAGCCCACAGCCAAAAGCGCAGGTGGCTGCAGGGAACCCTGGGGCACTTCCTGTGGAGCCCAGGACACCAGATCCCCTTCAGGGACTCCCCAGGGGACTTTCTCCTGCCTGTGGCTTCCTCAGCCTCTTCTCTGGATGCTACCCGGAACTGTCTTCCACAGCTGAGCTGGTCTTTGAACCTCCAAAACATCACGTTTCTTCACCGAGTGAGGAAAGCAAAAATTTCACACTATTTGTTTCTAAAAGATTTGAGTTCGATATTCATATTTTAGCATCCCAAGTGTTCATTTCTTTACAAATACTTAGTGACTTAAATTCATTTTTATAGCTGTTCCTTGCAAATAATGGCTAGGTTTGTAACAGCCTCATGTGAGAACTCGTGTGTGCTGCTGAGGCATATAGTTTTTCTTTCTGTCTGGCCCTCTCTGACACATGCAGCCCCTGTGCACTTACACTGGCCATGCTTTCTGGTTTGATTGCAGACTGTCTTGGTTACTTTTCTCTCATTGTTGAGACAAAATACCTGACACCCAAAGGAAAGGTTTATTTAGCTTACAGTTTGTGGAGGTTTTGGTCCATATTCAGCTGGCTCCAAGGCAGGGCAGTGTGACTGAGGGAAACTGTCATGGCGGCTACAAGCAACAAGAGCACAAGGGCAAACTGTGCCTCTTTCCCTCCCTTATAAATGTATGCCAGCTCCACTCCTGGGCTTGTGCGGCACTCACGCCACCAATCCCAGCACTAGACAACGAACCAATTACAAACTCTAGACTCAGCCACCTCCATGGTTGCATGAGGCTTGAGGGCCATCCAAACACAAACCATAACACAGACCTTGCTTTCATTGTAAGGACCGATGATCTGCTCTGTCCGCAAGTGCCCACAATCAGCTTTTTACAATGCAGAGGCAATTGCACAACTTCAAGGGCATATCAATACTATTCTCATTGCCTTACCTGTTCCTAATCCTGTGTGCTCAAATCTGTCCAAAGTAAGAAATTCTAGAAGATATGATTTGAATTTTTTAAAAAAATGCTTAGCCAATGACTTCTGCAAAAATGCCCCTTTAAAAAGCCACCTCCCCAGGCCACATGTGTGTTAACGAAAATGAGGCCCTAATACTGGGCTGGCAGAGTAGGGGTGACTGAGGGGAATTGCTGACAGTCACTGGCTGTAGACAGTTTCAGCTTGTAAAGGAAATAAGTATGTGACTGTCTGCAATATGGGGTAAAAATTATACCTCTTGCAGAAATGCTGGGGCAATTGGAGGGGGCAGAAATTAAGTTCAGGGGAATAGGGATGGCTCTTAGCAGATCCATGAGCCAGGGCAAGATTTAGCAAAACAAAGTTGAATCAGGAAACATTTCAGTTAGAGGGTTCAAGATGACCAAGGCTGTGTGTCTGGTTTCCTTATTTTAAAGATACATAAACAGATCCAGAGAAGTGATGTGAATTGCAATGATTTCTACCAAGTTGGATGCTTGCCTGGGAAAATCAGTCTTCACAAATTCTAGCCCCCTAAGGGCTCTAAACAGTTTTATAACTCTCTGAATTATTAGCTTCAAAATCACTCAAAAAGGTAGTGCATTATTCGTGTGGAACCATTTAGATGCTGTAGATAGTGCTTGGAGTACTTTTTCTTCTTTCAGAAAAGAATGGTAACATTGGGCCTAGCTTCAAATTTATTACCAGTGAATGAGTTATTAACTAGCAGCAGTTGCTGAGGCCCTCAATGCGCCAGGTCTGTGCACCCACATGTCAGCCTAGGGCTAGAAGCCTGAAGACTTTCTGGCTTTCAGTTTACAGTAGCCAGATTTAGCAAATAAAAATGCAGGATGCCCACTTGAATTTCATATAAACCACAAATAATTTTTTAGCATAAATACATCTGATGCAATATTTGAAATCCTATTTCAGCTTTGTTTTCTATGACTAAAGTTTTATTTATTTGCATAATTTCCATACATATCTTTGCCTTAAAAACAATCCATTAATACTGTAGTTATAACTTTAAAAAAAAGCACTCCATTAAACAGCACCTCAAAGATTTTTGATTAGAATCCAAGGGAAATTAAGATGAGAGTTGGGTGTTTTATTCATCTTTATACACCCAGGTAGTGATGGATATTCAAAGAATGCTCTCTGAAAAAATGTAAAAATGAATGACATAGAGTATTCATGACTTTTATTCTCTATCTTCTTAGAATCTCCCTTTGCACAATGACAAATTTAAACCTTGAATGTAGTTTTTTTCAACGCATCTCAGTGGTAGAGAATTGAAAACATCTAGTACCGTGATCTGCATTTATCAAATAGTTCATTGAGGACAGGTGAAGAGAGGCCCCCATCATCAGGTAATCGTTAATGATAACAACAACAGCAAAAAGGTTGATGGATTGTCTGCTAATGTGGTACTGATTCACATCACTTGGCCCCTAGGCACGCTTCCTGAGTCCTAACAAAGGCAGGCTAAACAGCCGTAACTTCAACTTTCGTGGATTAAATATCCAGAGGTCGTTAATGGCTAATGTGCCTCTCTCTCGTCTTTTTATAAGAAATCAGATCTCTGAAATCATTCATGAGATATAATTCACTACAGATGAAGTTTCTCCACTTCGGTACAAAGTGTTTTTGGTCTTGACACCACACTTTGAAGATATTAAAACCAAAACTAAAAGCATGGCCTACAGCTTGTATTAATTATCCTTGGGTAGTTTGTGGAAGCATTTGAGTTCTTAAGAAATAGTCATCTAATATGATTAAAAAGGCCTGTCTCCATCTCAGGACTGTGTCTGCACTTTAATGATTATTTTATTCTCAAAAATTTTAAGCACTTTAGATTCTAAGAGGCTAAATAAATGAATATCGGACACAGATAATAAAATAGAGCAGGACGAGGCGTGAATGGCCATTTTGCTTATTGGATTACAGTTGACGCACTGGGTTCTTTTGGCCTACATAGCTCTTTCATCAAAAGTTCAAGTACTTGCTTCTAAATTAGAAAGTCTTGAGTGTGAAAACACGCACACACACACTGTCTCATTCATCTCATTATTTAATGCCTTCTCAATGTGAATGCTCTTGGCTCACTGGAAATTCTTTAAAAGAAAGAATGAGACCCTTCATCACATCTGAGAATGTGTGCGTTTCTCTCTTGCTTTCCCCCGTAACGTTTTCGCTGGGAAAGTTTGCATATACGTGGAACTGGATATTTTTTAAGACTTCCTAAAACAAATGTTTGTTCTAATTACAGTTCTATATGGGCTATGCCACTTGAAGAAGGCCCACAGTGAGAAATATTTACTTGGGGAAATAATAAATCACAGCAGTGTCTAACACCTGGTCCCTGATAGCCTGTAGAGAGGAAGGCACAGCCACCGACCACTGCGAGCAGACCCGTAAAAGGATGAATTAGATCATCCCAACAGATCAGACCCAGCTGGACGCAACAGAATGAGCAGCCTCGGGTTTTCACTGTGGATTTCATTTCAGGAACCCAAAAGGAAATAAGAGGGATCTTTCTCCCACACTGCTATCTGGAGGAACAGGAACCTTTACTAGTTATAAATTCAGTTTTAAAAGTGTATGTATTAGCTGGGGGTGGTAGTGCACACCTGTAATCCTAGAACTTGGGAGGCTGAGACAGGAAGATCACTGTGAGTTCAAGGCCAGCCTGGGCTACACAGTGAGTTCAAGGTCAGCCTGAACTAGAATAAGAGCCTGTCCCAAGAAAGAAAAAAAAATTATGTATCGTATTTGTCAAATTATCTCTGAGAATTGTAAGGTATTTGTTTCTTTGTTTGTTGTTACAAACAGTTCCTTGTACAGAAGTGAAAATAGATTCATGAAAATAGAAGTGATAGAAACCACTTGTGATTCCACCATTCAAAGATAATAACTATTATGATCTGGTTATCACCCTTCAGAATTTTCAACAAATAAGTATAAATATGTATGACTCAGACTCCACTTGCGCTTTTTTCACTTGTGTTTTTCATTTGATTGTGATATCTTGCTATGTCATACATGGATCTCTCCAGTAGGGTTTCTGGAGCGGGTTTCTCCTCGCTGCCGAGATGCAGTATCAGACACCCACCGCTGAATGGAGGGGAGGTTTATTTTGCCTCACGGTTTCGGTCCATAGTGGGTTGGCTCCGAGGCAGAACCAGGTTGAGAAAAGGACCCAGGTAGAGGAGAGCTGCTCACGCCATGCCAGCCAGGAAGCAGAGAGAAAAGGGAGGAGCTGGAGGGAGCTCTACCTTCCAGGTCATGCCTCCCAGGACCCCACTTGTGACCAGACCCTACTCCTAACAGAGAGTCAGCAGCAGCACCCAGTAAGCCAATGGCTTTCCAACAGCCTTACCCTGAATTCAGTAGGCTCTGGGTAAACCATCTAAATCTAAACCATAGCCGTCACAGATACACTTGGGGATTTTTGGACCCCTCCACCTAAATATTGTATACAAACTTCTGTGGACTGTATGTATATGTTTTATTTCTGAAAAATTATATGGGATTTTACTTTAAATTTTATTGATAGATTTATTGAGATAGTAATCTCACAGCTTCCCACTCAAGAGCATAATAAGATTCCCAGTGGATTCTTATCCTTTGTTCACTCTCTAAATTTCTACTTTTCTTATACATGGTAAGGTTGAAAATACAGAGAATATTTAAATTTTTAAAATATTACTACAGTAACAGACACATCGCCCTTAACACCCTCACAATTCTCCCCCTTGGTTCAAACACAGTCATTCCATTGTTACCACCGCTTTCTGAAGCAGATCTGGAAGTGTTCTTTCATGAGTGACTTTACCAGACAGGATCAAAAATACACCAAATGCGGACAGAGACTTCCACCTCAAAGTCAAAATGGCCATCAAAAGCCACGGTTTGGAATTGATTCAGGACACTGAGGCAGCCAGGACAGCACAACTGAAAATATTTATGAAAAATCACGTCCAGAATTGCTGCAGAAAGTAACAAAAAACATGGGATCAGTGTGTGTGAAGCAACAGGGAATATTCTGAGGGGGATTCATGGCAACATCTTTTACCGTAATAATATTTTTAATATGTAAACATTCACTTCATTTTGATTATGCTTTGTATAGCTTCATGGTTTTACCAATTTAATGGTAATTTTCTTTAAATATTTAATTTATTAAGTTTTTAATATTCTTTATGATCTTATTGCATCTTTTGGATTGGTCTTTACCTGTCATTACTCATCTCAATGTGATGCAGAACTCAATGATAATGGGTTATTCAATTTACATAAATTTGCTTTATATTCATTATGTGAGTATAGGTCCAACCAGCTATGTACTTTTTTTCCATATGACAGAATACAATAATGTGTTATCAAGTGGAAATGTACCCACAAGGATTTACTTGGTAAATCTCTGAATATATATATATATATATTAAATTTTTTATATGAACCAAGGCTGTTATTTAACATTTTTGCTAAAGAAATCAGCTGAGAAAGGTTTACTTCTGAACTTTAATGTTGCCTAGAAATTTAATTTCATAAGACAAACTATAGAAAAATGAGTTCAGAGATTTGAAACAAGGGGCAAGGGGGGGGCGTGGGACAAAGCCGCTAGTACTCCCCTGCTGGACTGTCGGGGAAGGCAGTGAACTCAGGAAAGCTTGACCCACGGACAGACGTGGAGCTTTGGTAGACTCAGCCATCCCTGCCGGGCCCTTGTTCCTCCAGATCTCCCAGTGGCCTCCCTTCCTTCTCATGGTGCACTCTGGTTTCATCGGCCCAGGGCCTGACTTTCCCTCCACGCCCTCCCACCCCTTTCTCCCGCCTTCCTACCCCTGTTCTGCCACCTCCTTTTGCTCCCCTGAGTGGATCTCTGCATTGACCCCACTGCTGCAGCCGGAGACTCTGGGGCTCCTCCGCATTGTCCCGCCTTCCGGAGCCCCCTTTCTCCCTGCTGCGTTCTTTTCTAAGCTGTTCCCACCGCTTAACTTCCCTTCCAGGGCCTGCCAGAGTGACAGAGGCCTTTCCTACCATCTGCTGTCGCTGCTTCTTCCAGCCGCCAGCCTCCCTCCCCCCACGTCACTCTTCTGCTCTCGAAGCCGAGTCCCATGTATGTGGATTTATGTAGCTCAGTGGACTCCTGTTTATGTAGTGTTTGCCATGGCAAAGGTGGGGTTCAAAGATACTCGTAGCATTTAAAATGGGAGTTACTAATCTATCGACGGATTAATTTATATTATTTTAAATTTCCTCTTTAAGCCTTGAGCATCGTCTTTATTTGCTTGGACACCATATAAATAATACAATTCCCTTCTGCTGCAAAAGCGTAAAAATAATCTGTAGGAGTCCGTTTGCTACTCTAAATCTTCCTGAATCTGCAGGTCGCTCTAGGTGAGGGTAGAAGATCACTTCTCAGCCTTTTGGCTAAGATCGCGTGTAAGTGAGGGTAAAGGGACAAATGGAAATGATGGGGACTACAGGGCAGTGGGAGGTTGGCTGGCCCTGAGAGACAACTAGACCCCAAGCTAGAGACCCCTGTTCCTCTCCTGGCAACCCAACTGCCACGGCACAAGTACGCAGGGCTAAGGGCCCAGGAGAGGGGCGCACGCGAGAGGGATCAGTGGTGGGTCCTTCGTTCTCTGTCCACAGGTAGCAGCAAGGCCTGGGCTCTGGGAGGGCACAGAGGGACAGGAGATGGGGAAGGTGCCAGAAACGGAGAGGCCCCCTGGAGGGGAGGCTGAGCCGCTGTCCCCGCTTCCTAGCACAGCGCAGGAGTGGGACGTGCAGCCCGAGCTGGCAGCGAGGGAGGCCTGCAGACGCCTGGGCTCTGGAGCTGTGCGCTTGTCGGGGTGTTCCAGCAGCACCCGGGACAGGCAGTGAGAGTCCCGGCCACGCAGGGCGTGTCCCCATCTACCAGAGATTTCGAGCAGGCGCATTAAAGAGGTCACAGACGCCCTCTCTCACCCAGGCCACACATGTCATCCTAATCTCCAGGGAGTAGAAGAATACAGAGGAGGGGGACAGAAGCTCCTGGGGACTTCAGCTCCTCCAGCAGTCTGAGCTGACGCATTCATCTATGGACCAGAGAAGCCAGCTCTCCGGGATTCCCAGGATGCCCATGGGGCCACCAGGGTGCACGGGCTCGACGGGCACAGAAAGGTTGGGTCCTGATGAACTATTGCTGCTGCTGCTGCTGCTCCCTGTGTGGCGGCAAACTGCAGCGGTCCATGCTGCCGGGCCCAGCGGTGGGCCAGTGGAGCCATCAGGGCCGGGGCGTAAGTCATCGGCTAGGAGCTGCTGGGAGCCGAGGCTTCCGGAGGCACGCAGGCAGCAGGCGGTCCCTGGAGGGCAGTAGCCCAGACGGTGTGCCCCGTCTCCTTGTTCACCAGCAGCACTTTGATGAGTCCTCTCCCTCTCCGGGAGAAGTGGGTGCGTGGGCCCGCGGCAGCCTTCTGCAATGGGCACCTGCCGTCTGGCAGGTAGTGGGCCTGGCCGGCCGGGAGGGACCCTCAGCACGCACCTGCAGATGTCCCCCTGAGTCACGTGCTGGATGCTCTGCTGGGCCAGTCCAGTTCTCGTTCCCAGCGCTGTGGCCCCCGGGGCTGGGCCAGTTTATCTGAGTGTCCCAGGCACTGCTGCCAGGCCCCACGGGTTTGCTCCCACAGCCCAGTGCCTTATTGCACAGAGTGGCGGGCATCTCTGCTTCTGGCACACAGCTAGGGTGTCAGCCGACAGCCTGAGGTCAAGCATACTGGCCTCGACCTCTTGCAGGAGTGACAGGGACACGGTGAGAAGTTCCAGGCTCTTCTCCTGCTGGCTTGGGGTCCAGGCCTCCCCCACCATGCCCACCCACCCCTCCTGTGAGACAGACCCTTATTTTCAGCCTATTTCCTCTTGTTCTAAACCGCTGAGCCTTCCCATGACCATTGAAGTTAAAATTTTTGATCCTATAAGATAGATATATACACTCTTAAGTAAATCAGATATGTGAAAATATTAGCAAACCAAAGGTAATTTTTATAACTTTCAAGAGACTTCCTCACCACATTTTAAACATGTGTTTAAAGTTGCCTTAGTTTGTTTAAAAATGACTTCAAAATACTTCATGAAAATTGCACAAACGGAAATACATGCCCATGAGTGCATATTCTTATAAACAGGCCACATCTTCATTATTCCAAACCAGTCTGGGTTTTAATTTCCATTTTCCACATTTGCTATTTCAAATCAACTAAAAGTACCAAGAAGCTGTACATCTCTGCACTTACGATGCTTCTTGTGGAAGTGAAAGAAATACGCCCACTGAGATAAATCTCGAAGGCAGACTGCGTGGGCACTCCCTCTGCATGGCCCAGGCCCAGGCCGTGGCCTTCCTGGCCCCCCTGACGGTACTGACAGCAGTCCACTGCAGCACAACTCGTGACATTAAACATCACCCTGGGCACGCAAGGAGGGTCGGGGGACAAACCGTGTCGATACGACTTGTCACAGAGCAGGGACTTCTCAAAGGAAAAAGTCTTGGAGTAACCACCTTTAAGCCACTTCAGCATGGTTCTTTCAGCAGAATCTAACAAAAAACAAGGGGGACACCGTTGAGCTCAACAAACATTTGAGGTGTTTCCCTCGCTCATAGGCCTGTTGGCACAACCTCAGCCTTCAGTTTTTACGTCCTGTAGATCACAGTTAACCACACTTGTGAATATATGGTTGTTATCTGAACTTTCCTCTCGCAGAGTTGAGGACCAACCAGAGGACACGGTCTCAGGCTTTTCCTGTACTGCAGGTCTTAAAGGGCCGCATCCCATAAGAGAAGCCGTCTGTTTGCAAAGTTGAAATGCAGTGTTCCCTTGCTCCCCATTATCAGATCCCTGAGTCCCCACTGTTGCAGCTGGCTGAAAGCTCTTCTCTTTGAAATGGCAGACGCGAGACTGGTGTGATGGCTTCACTAACTTTGTTGTCTGCATCCTTACTCACCGTAAGAAAAGTCTGTAGATGAGTCTTGAATGGGAAGTATGAATGGACACCAGGGACCAAGGCACGTGGAAGACGAGATTCCACGCTGGGAGTCCTTTCGGTAGGAATGCAGGGCAGGGATTCCTGACTCAAAAGATCCGTTTTCACACCTCTGTGTCTCAGCATCCTGCCTCGTAGTAATGTGTTCCTTAACTGTCCGGGGCCTTGTCGTCCTCATCCGTGAAAGAGGGCTAATAGTTCATGGACTTGAGGTGTCAGTGAAAGCAAAGTAATATGGAAGTGCGTCGCTTCTAGAATGGATGTGCAGTAAAGACAACAATAAAATAATCGGGAGAAAGTGGTGATAAAGAAGCAGCCACCATAGTCCCTTTAGTTCATTGCATAAGAACCCTCGGGTAAAGTGGCTTGCCCAGGGCCCATGGGGGGACCATCAAGGGACATCAGTTTCTCCTTCAGTTAACATTTTGATGTTCTTCGTTCTTTGGTCTCCAAAGATGAAGAGATGGATATACTCCTATGCAGTTATTCCAGCTGCCTTGACGCAACGCTTCTTACATAGTGGTGTGCCCACAGATCCTCAGGAAAACTGTGACCTGGCTCAGTGGGCCTGGGATGGGGCCTGAGAATCTACGCTTCTAAAGGCTGCCAGAGAGACGGGGAGATAGATGAGTAGGAAGAATAGCTTCCAGTGTAGGATAACAATGGTTAATAATAATCCATTGAACATTTCAAAATAGCTAGTAGAGAGGATTCTGAATGTTCTCCACACACAACAGGTGTCAGTTTCCCTGATCTAAACACATGTGCGTTCAGATGTCCGCACTACACCCCATAAATACTACCATCCCTGGGCATCAGTTTTTAAAAAAAACATTTTTTTTAATTGTAAAAATAAATGTCTCACTGGGTGTGGCGGTGCATGCCGGTAATCCCAGCACTCCGGAGGCTGAGGCAAGAGGATCACCATGAGTTCAAAGCCAGCCTGGGCAACAAAGTGAGTTTAAGACCAGCCTGAATTACAGAGCGAGACCCTGTCTTAATAAATGAATAAATAAATGCATGTCTCCCACGTTAGACCCAGGAGGTGGGCCCAGTGTCCACCCTTGGAGCAGCAAGGCCCCCACAAGCCAGGCATCACCCCCTCTTCACTCCTCGCAGCATCTTCCCCATCAAGCTTGGAATCTGGAGATGGTGTGAGCCTGCCCATTTTACAGGTGAGAAGACTGTGACCTGGCAAGGTTGACATGGGTTAGTTAAGATCACTCGGTCCCAAGCTAAGAATTTCAGACCAGTTTCTTAGCCTACCGAGTCTAGTTCTTTCCAGTTATGTAACTGTCCTCCCATTCTTTGGATTTAGTTTTGCTCCTTGAAGTCCATCATCACCAACCTTGCTTTTATTTCTGTTCCTATTTCCCAGTTATTTTTCAGATCTTTGCTCGTGTAATACACGACTGCAGTGTGCTGACATCCCCAGTACCCAGCGCTGTCAGACACGGCCCATCCTTGTTGGGGTCATCTTTAGTGGTATACTTATTGGTAGAGGTCTGGCAGATGTCGATCCTCTTTGGTATAAGAGGGTTCGCTTTGTCTGGCTACAGGGCCACAGCCGGCCTCGCACCCTCCAAAGCACAGTCCCAAGGGCATCCCCATGCTTTCGACCCAGCCAGGGTCCCCACAGTCACATGCGGTCTCCTCTTCTCACTAATGCCCTGCTGTACTTGGCTGCCAACTGTCCCACAGCCAGGACCACAAGGACACAGCCCTTTTCTAGAAGCGAATGCTGGTGAGACTATGGCAAAGACTCTTTAAGATCAATGAGCTAATAGACGCATGAAGAACTGATCTTCATCTTTAGATGTAACATATCAAAATACTGCAGAAAAGTGAGTTCGGCTTGGACCACTCATCTGTCTTCACAGGAGATGATGGTAAATGTTCGTAGAGCTAAAGCAACTGGCCAGAAGTTTCAGGATTGGTGATCTACTCCCCTTCCACTCACCCCTTCCTTCCTCCTTCCTGTCTGCCTTCCTTTATTCTTTCGTTCTTTCCTTTGTTTCTTTTTGTTTTCTTATGTGTGTTAAAAGACAGCCTTCAGAATCCCTGAAAGGAATTCATTGCTAACCTAGCCGTGTATAACATGAGTAATTTTAATACCCTTGAGCACACCACCTCGCCATCCTTTTAAATGACTACTTAGCTGTGTACCTAACTGTGCCATACTTTATTTAACTAATCTTCTAATATGGTAAATTCTGATTCTTTTCCTACTTTCGTTGCTATCACAAGTCACGCTGGTCAAGGGTTTTGGTTGTTAACTTCTATGCATCTGCTCCTAAGTTTTTTCCTGCTTGCTCCCCTTCCTGTTTATCTCCTTAGATAATTTTAGCTGGTGTGCATTCTCCTCATCAAAGTACACTGCCCAGCGTGGAATTTAATAAATTTACTACCTTGGCTGTAGCATGGCTAGCACCATGCTTCGAAAGTTAGATTCTAAAATCAACCAAGCAGAGTGCGAGCACCCGCCCTGTGGCTTGCGTCCTTGGGCAAGATATTTAACCCGTTCTGAATTTCAGCTTCTTCACCTATGACTTGGAATAATAACAGTATCTTGTAGGATTGTTACAAGGATTAAGGAAATGAGTTTTGCAAATTGTGTAAGAGTCTTACCTAGAAACTAGCCAGTTAATGAGAAGGAGCTTGCTCTGTTTTTTAATTTGTGCTGTTAAGCCTGTTTCCATGGACAATGGCTACAGACAGAGCTTAGGTGTGGAATTTGTTTTTGTTTTGTCTTTATTTTTTCCAGGAACACAGGGAGCAGAGAGGGGAGTACAGTGGTCTTGAGGGTGAAGTGCGTGTTAGGAACCATGGTCAATCCCAAATGTGTGACCAGGTGTCACAATTTGTAACCAAACTGGCCCCCAAGCCCCCTGGCCAAGATTCCTCATGAGCAGTCAATTGGTTGAAGACAGAAAGTCACCAGACAAGGGGCTGGGGACGCAGCTCAATGATGCAGCACTTGCCTGGCAAGCACAAGGTCCTGAGTTCAATTCCTGGTACCTTCCCCCTACCCAAAAAAGAAGTGACCCCAGAAAGTGATCAGACATCTAGCAGCTAGTTAGCTGCCAGCCCTCGGCCAGTCTGTGAGATCATCCTCATGGGTGAGAACTGAGTGCTATGCCTTTATTTCGCCTTCGCCTCAAGGACTCCTTTCCCTTCTTTCTTTCCTCCAATGAAAGCAGAGGAAAAGAAAAGTCGCCTGTTGACTTGGGCTTGTTTTCACGGTGCCCCCTTGGCTGCTCAGGGCCTTCTCTGGAAACACCCCCTGCTCATCAGCAGGGTTCTAGCAACAGGGCGGCCGGCGGGAACAAGGCCAGGTTCGAACCGGGAAACCATTTTGGGAGCCCAGCAAATGCAGGGATTTGAGGTCATTTTGTTTACTCTTTAACTACTAGGAAACTTGGTACATCGACAATATCTGCATTAAGCATTTCTATGTCTTTTGATTATTAGACCAAGTCCTTGGTTAATAAGAAAATAAGTTCAACCATAAATCAAATGCATGAAGGGAACACCAGGCATTTTCCTTCTCTAGAGAGGTCCTGTGATCTGAAGTGCCGAGAACAAAGCCACACGTGGCAAAAATCCAAGCTTAGGTATGTGAGTCTACTCAGTCCTAGAACAAGGGAAGCAGTTCAGCTCTCATACTTAGCAGCAGCAAGTTCTGGCCCATTTCTTTGGCATCTGTCCTTGGCCGTCCTTGTATCCCTACTGTTGCCATGGTAGACGGGACTACACCTAGGACAAGTCCAGAATTCAGTGAGATGGATGAAATTGGAAGTCAAACACTGGAACTTTCTGAAATGCTAGCAACAGAAGTCAAAAAACAAGTGGGAAAGGCTATCAAGAAAATATCTCAGGTACAAAAAGAAATGATGCTTAAAATCAAAGATATTAGAGAACACACATAAACGAATAGATGAGCTTAGGAAAATGATGGAAACAGAAAATGCCCAACACAGGAAAGAAATGGAACCCACGAAACAGATCCAAACAGAAATCCAAGACATTAAAACCTCCACTGAAAGTATATGCAACAGATTGAGCAAAGGAGAGGATAGAATTTCAGATCTTGAAGACAGAATTGCAGTAGTGATCATGAAAAAAAAAGATATCTTAAAAATAGTAAGAAACTATGAGAAATTGATCCCACGGCTACAACATAAAGCAAAGAAGAATAACATAAGATTGACTGGAGTCAGTGAGAAAGCTGGACACAGCACAAATGTCATAAAGAAAGATCTTCAGGGGCCAGGGATTTAGCTCAACGGCACAAGCGCCTGCCTGGCAAGCGTGAGGTCATGAGTTCGATCCCCACAGAAATAATGGCAGAAAAATTCCCAAACATGAATAAAGAATTGGATAAACAGATAAATGAAGCATATAAAACCCCAAACATAACCACAACTAAAATAAAACTACACCAAGACATATAATAATCAAAATTCCAGAAATGTATCACAAGAACAGAATGTTAAAACCTGTTAGGACAAAAAAAAAAGGGTCACCTGTAAAGCTGAAAAGTCCATCAGAATCAGGGAAGACTTCTCAACACAAATCTTCACGTCCAGAAGCACCTGGAGTGAAGTATTTCAAGTCCTGAAAGAAATCATCTTATAACTCAGACTGATGTACCCTGCAAAACTGTCTTCCTAAATTAATGAACAAATAAGATACTTATATGACAAAGAACAATAGAAGAAATGTATGACCACCAAACCAACACTACAGAGAGAATGGAAAGATATTCTAAACAGAGATAAAAATGACCACAGTTCCAAGAAAAACAACAGAAAGAAGCCACCAGGCAAGACAAGCAATTAAACAGAGGGGGAAAATGGGGAACCAACAGCAAGAAAATATGACAAAGACAAGCCAATACATATGAGGTATAACCATCAATGTAAATGGACTCAGTTCACCAATCAAAAGAAATAGACTGGCGGAATGGATCAAGAAACAAGATCCAACAATATACTGCATACAAGAAACACATGTAACTCAAAAAGAAATTCATAGACTGAAAGTCAAAGAATGGAAAACAATATTCTATGCAACAGGAACACAGAAAAAGGCAAGGGTATCTATTCTGCTTGCAGACAATGTGAACTTCCAACCAAGAATGATCAAAAGAGATACAGAAAGTCACTACATACTTGTTAGGGGAAAAAAATCAAGAGGAAGAGATAACAAACATAAATATGTATGCACCTGGTACAAGGGCACCCAACTGTATAAGACAATTATAACTAGACATGAAAAATCAAATAAGCAATAACACAATTGTAACAGACCTCACTACCCAATTGTCACAAAAAGACAAACCAACTAGACTCTTAAGAAACCAGCAGAGAAATATTAGAACTAAACCAAACCTGTGAACAAATGGACTTAGTAGATGTTTTCAGAGTATTCCACCTAACATCATCAGAATAAACACTCTTCTCAGTACTTCAAAGAATCAACAGCTGGTATCTCATTAAAAAGTTTTTGTACATCAAAAGAAATCACCAACAGAAGGAAAAGAAAACCCACAAAGTGGGAAAATATTTTAACCAACTGTCCTTCAGATGAAAGAGTTCTATGTAGAACATATAAAGAATTGAAAAAAATCAGACCCCCCCAAATTCAAAGACCCAATCCAAAAATGGGCAGCTGAAATGAATACATACTTTTCAGATGAAGAAATATGAATGGCAAATAAATATGTGAAAAAATGTTTGACATCATTGGTCATTCAAGAGATGTAAATTAAAACAACATTGAGATTCCATCTCACTGCGGTAAGAATGGCTTTCATCCAGAAATCAACCAACAACAAATGTTGGTGAGGCTATGGGGAAAAAGGAACCCTTCTCCACTATTGGTGGGAGTGCAGACTGGTGCAACCACCATGGAAATCATCGTGGAGTTTCCTCAAAAAACTTGGATTAGAGATCCCATTTGACCCAGCTATTCCCATTCTGGGTATTTTTCCAGAAAAATTAAAAACATCATACCACAATATATATGCACCCATGTTTATAGCAGCACAATTTATAATAACTAAATGGTGGAAACAACCCAAATGCCCATAAACCAAGGAATGGATTTTAAAAGGGGGGGGGTATTTTTATACAATGGAGTACTACTCAGCTATAAAGAAAGATAAAGTCAAGGCTTTTATAGGTAAATGGATGCCATTAGAGACCATACTCATAAGTAAAATAAATCAGACTCACATGTTTAAGCATCATATTGTCTCTTAGTATAAGAAGCTGAACAAATAAATAGAATCCAGAATGTACAATAGATACTGGGAAATGGAAGGAAACTGTTCAAAAGGAAAAAGAAACTGGGATGGGAGAAAGGAGAAACAAAGGAAGAGAAAAAGAAAAATAAATGTATTCACAAAACAGTTAAGATAGTTATACTACTAACTGATTAATATCAATTAGTTCAAACTGGGTAAGGAAAGGAGAACAAGAAGGGAAAAGATTACATGTATATATGTGTTATATACATATACAAGACAAACAAATGCTAATCTCTGTTCATCAAAAAGAACACTTTGTGTTTTCATTGTTTATTTGATCATTTTTATGCCTAAATCTTGTAATCTGAACAACTACGTATAAAATAGCATGCAATATATTAACTAGTGTTAATTTTCTATTATTTGATTTGAACTTCTGTGTCTTTTTATCCTTTTTTGTTACATATATATTATATATATATATATTAGTTCATTGAAAAGAAAGGTTTGTGCCTATATTATTTGATCAATTTTTCATGCCTATAGCTGGTAATATGAGCAACTACTTTGAAAATAGCAAAACACAGTATACTAACCATTGTTACTCTCCTACAATCCTATTTTGAAACTTTGTACCATTGTTTTTATTGGGGTTTTTTCTTCTTTAAAATAAAAAAAGAAACGATGCAACTTTATTCAGAGTGCAATCTCATTTTTGTAAAAGCAAACATAATTTACAAATATATTAGGTATAGGTATCCACGTCATCACAAACTAGATGAATACATTTCCTCTGTGAACTGTAGGTTACCCAAGGCAATGAGAAAAGGCAGCTGGGAAACAGTTTTTACTTTTTAAGTCATTCACCCCTATGTTGTTTAGAATCTTGGTCATAAGTACGTATTTTAATAATATTTCATACAAAAATATATTTCTAATCTTTGTATCAGAAATGAATTCAAGTATCTGGTGGTTTGAAGCTTTATTCCACACACACAAACACACACAAAAAAAATGTCAATAAACAAATAGTATAAAGGACAAGTAACCCTCTACCGGAAGAAACTCTCAGAATTATAAAGTATCTCACACTTACAAACGTCAGCTGTCATGTATTACAGATTAAGAAAAGAGATAAAAACGAAATCCAAGGCTGCTCCGTGTTAGAAATCACTGTGTGTGTCGTGGGAGGATAGTAAACATGGAAGGAAAAATTAGGACAGTTTTGAAAGTGGCTTAAAGCGTGCAAATATTTCCATCACAGTGCTAGAGAGATCAGCGCGCTGTGCGGTGAACCCAGCATCAGCACCGGCCTTAGGCTCCCTCCGTAAGACACCAGCTCCACACAGAGGGGCTCATTTCCGTGAAAACGGATCCATTCGCTAATGAACCTGTTTGCGCTGGGAAGCGGATGGGCGCAGAGCACAAGGCGAACCGAGGCCCAGCCTGGCCTCAGGATGCTTATGGAGCCCTGGGAGGCGGCTCAGGGGCCAGGCACAGAGTAGAGAGCAGGACTTTGGAACCCAGCGGTTGGGTGGCCCTCCAAAGGGAGATGTTCTGTGCTGTTCTGTTTTAGACTAGGAAAACCATGAAAATCATCGTAAGCACAGAGAGAGCGCTCAAGTGGTGCAGAGAGGGGCACAGAGAGGCAGCTGAGAGGAGGGAGGTGATTCATGAGGGCAGCCCTGGGGGAGGAAGGCCCAGTCCTGGGCCCGAGGGCGGGCAGCCTCCGGGACGCCACGGGAAGGCAGGAAGCAGCTGGTGCCCTGACCGTCTTGGTCTGCGCAGAAGCTGCTTCACTGAGGGAGGCCGGAGGAGCAGTGGGGCTGGGGTCATGGGAAGATTGGGAACAGCCACTGTGAAGACCTCAAATCAACCTGCAAAGCAGAGCGGGGTTGTCAGAGATGAGTAAAACAGCACTGAGGCGGCAGCAGAGGCTGAGTGGAATAAATCTTTAATAAAACTAACAACAACAACAACAATGAGTCTCATCGTCTTCAGTGTGACAGCCAGGCGTGGAGCAAAGCAATCCCACTGGGCTGTGGCATGGGTGCAGACATCAAGGGCTTCTTGAAATGAACCCTACCTATGAAAAGTCGTGGGAAAGGAGTCAAGTGAGGGCACCGTAAATTTCACGCCATTAATATGCTTTCCCCTTCATTGCTAGTGTTGAATCAGATAACGGGATTTCTGTGAAGAAGGGAGAACTATAACCTGTACACCAAGTGTCAACCAACCATGAAGTATCATTAGGATTTCTAAAGTTTCTTTCTCACAGTTGCTTCTCCTGCATTTTGTATTTTTAGGCTGGAAACACTAGTAACATCCTTTTTGGAAGACCAGGATCCAGAGAGCAGACTAGAGGTTGGCGCTGATATGCGTAAAATTCACCACTGCTTTCATCATTTAAAGGTAACTGTACACGTTTCCTCCCATAGAAGCCGTTTCCTGCCTCGCTCACACTGCAGTAAAAACCCTTCTAGCCGACCAACCCTTGAAAAGCTGGGCTCCGGCCTCGCACATCCGGGAAATGATGTGAGCCCTGAGCCGAGGCTGTGAGCATCGCTTTCTTGCGACCTCAGACTGTGGCTTTTCATTCCTTTGCCAGAGATCTTTACCTTCCACACAGAATGTTGGAAAAGCGAGATCGGGAGAAGCCTGACCTACGTTCCTAAAGCAATTCCGATTTATTCTTACCACTGGCCAGTTTTTCTCCGCCTTTGTTTTTACCTTTCATGATCAGGGAGTGAGAACATTACCAACTTCCAGCTTGTCCTGGACTCACACCTACGCACACTCCCGAAGATAATGAACATTGGCTCTGAGTCTGGTATAGCCCGGGCCTCCTCCCGTGGGGAGGCCAAGTTAGATAAGTGGGTCTTGGAGGAGACAGGCATGAAAAGAGTAATCCCAGTAGACAGTAAGAGCCACAGTAAGAGGATGAATTATGTGCTATGGCTCTATGGAGAAAGGGAAGAGAGTCCCCGAGGAGATGATGTGGGAGGAGAAATTTCCCAGCTTGGGGCAAAGGAGATAAAGGGAGGCAGGGGCCATGAGCAAGGCGGGAGAGGACAGCGGACCACGCGGGCACGCGGGCCTGACGTGGGCAGGGCAGTGGCAAGGGGACGAGAGAATCGGAGAAACCACAAAGTGGGGTGCAGAGATGTGAACACCCAGCTTTTATTGCATCTTCCAGAAACTTCTGAATGACAAGAAGGTCCTCAGGAAGGGTGCAGGCCACTCGGAAACCGAGAGCCAGGACTGCCAAGGACCCCTGAGACAGGAAGAGTACAGAAAGCTCCAGGACACACTGAAGCAGAGAGACAGCGAAATCAGTATCCTTTCTGGAGCCGTGGATGGGAAACCGTCCCCTTCCTGCCCGGAGGAGGGGGACAGGATAGGTGTCTTCCTCCTGCCCCGCCCGGCCCCCTTCCGGTGAGATTCAAACATCCTTTCTGCAAATCAGGCATGATGACAAGCAAAAAGGGGGAGCTATAAAGACAAACGCTTCCCTTTACTTTTATCGTGAAAGTCACCCTTACAAACAGCATCGCAGCTCACGGGAAAAGTACGCGCTTTGTTACACCATCTCTGAATGGTCCTTTTAAAAAAAAAAATGTATTTTTGGACTGCTCTGCGGTGGTCTGTCCGTTCCAGTCCTGAACCAAAAAGTTCGCTGGTTATCTTTAGCTGGCCGACCGGACACTGGGCTGACCACAACCTCCCCGCGGCCCAGAATTTGTGGCTAGTGTGTGGGTGAAACTCAAATGGTGGCTGAAAAATGGCAAATGGTATTTAGCTTATGAGGCACAGAGATTGATTTCAATGTAACCTTTTCTTCTTCTTCTTCTTCTTTATTTATTTAAAAGCCAGATCTATGGCTCTGAGTTCCCCCCTTACAAATGTTCCCAAATTTGGACGTGAGTATAAGATAAATGCTCAAGACAGAGCCCTTTTTGGCTCCGAGAAGTTGTGTATTTTGGGTGCTGAAAGTGGTCGCAGCCCACAGGCGC
>PVJX010016065.1:0-41208 GCA_004027295.1 Dolichotis patagonum
CCCATCATCCATCCATCATCCATCCATCATCCATCCATCGTCCATCCATCAACCATCCACTATCCATCCATCATCCATCATCCATCCACCCAACCACCCATTATCCATCCATTGTCCAACCACCCATCTACTCATCATTCACCCATTCATCCACCCACCATCCAGCCACCATGCACCTATCCATCATTCACCCATCCTACTCATCTAGGAATCACGGGTAGGTAATCTACCAAACTCTGCCTAGAATTCTTCATTTAACCACATGCAGGCAAGCCCAGCCACTGAAGGTCTGAATACAACAGGATATCTAGTTTAAAACATTTTAAAAGCTGGGCATAGTGGTGCATGCCCATAATCCCAGCACTCAAGAAGCTGAGGCAGGAGGATCACTGCAAGGGCAAGGCCAGCCTGAGCTACTTAGTGAGTTCAAAACCACCCTAAAATATTGTGAGACCCTGCCTTAAAAAAAAATTAAAGCTAACAACTCCATAAACCTTTCAGCCCAAGCCCAGCCAGGACCAGGGGGACACGGGGACAGTGCAGCCTCAGACGTCACGTGCAACACTTACGATCAAGTCCATTTAAGTAGCGCATGCGGATCTCGCAGTGGCCCCAGACGGCGCTCACTACAGGATACAGTTTTTTGCCCTTGAGTCCCCGAAAAGCCACGCCCATGTACTGCCCATCCACAATGAAGCTCAGGGTCCCGTCGTCCATGTCCAGGGCCACGAGGAAGGAGTCAGGGACAATGAACGTCTCATCTGGCTCCAGAAAGGCCGGGTAGGTTTTGCTTGGCTGGTTCTTGCCATCGTGGTAGAGCCGGTTGCGCCCCAAGTCCCAGCCCCAGGACTCGTGGTTGTTCCCCACGAGGGTCGTGTACCCCACAGAGTGCAGCGGGGCATCTGCCGTGGCCACCCCCACCACGGCGTGCGTGCCCCGCTGCCGCATGGCCCACGTGATCTGCCACACGTGCAGTCCCCTGGTGTACCCGACTTTGCCCCTGATGGCGTCCGTGCTCTGGGCCACTGGGTGCCGGTGAAACATGAGCTTGTCGTCCTCTTTGACGAAGACGTTGAGCGAGCGGTCATTGTTGTTCCAGGAGTGCAGCAGCTGGACGTCATAGGACACGGGCGGCATGTCGAGCAGCAGGTCCAGCCGCGTGGGCTTGCAGTAATCCAGGCCCTGCAGCTCCTGCTTCAGGGGCCGGTACGTGGGGTCCCGCATGTCCACAGTCTTGATCCCTCCAGTGACCTTCTGACCCATGGTGGCCTCTGCTTTCACCGGCTCTCGGATTCCCAAGGCAAAGTCATCCACCTCGGGGTAGCTGGGGTTCCTGGGGAGGTCACTGGGAGAGCTCCGCACGCCCAGGGTGCCTGGCGGGGAGAGAAACAGGAGGCCGGTGAGCAGGGCTGCAGGACGAGGGATGTGGAGTCAGCAGGGCGCAGGGCACAGCGCGGCCCAGAAGCTCAGAGTCCCAGCTCTCCCGCACCTGAGATGCCTGGGCAGCCTGGGGTCCTGTGCCGAATGAGACAGCCCTCCCGAGGCCACACTGTCACCGTGCACCTCGAAGTCTGTGTGGAGCAGAGGGGCCAGGGCCGAAGGGGACCCCTGATCACTAGCCTGCTGCTCTCACAGGGTCTGTGGGGGGCCCACGGGTCCCGGCCTCAGGGTGCAGGCCCTCTGTGGGCACGCCTGGGCAGAAGGTCCCGAGGAAAGCTGGGCGCCCCGAGCCTTTATGCTGGGGGAGCTTATACTTCTGCCTCCCTTTGTGGTGTGAGACAGAGGCCCCCCTGACTCCAGAGGCACGGTCACCTCTCAGAGGCAGGCTAGGACTCCTGTGTCCAATGTGGTGAACTCGGGACACAGCTGCGTCCTGCTGCAGGCGCAACTGCCCTGGTGGAAGAAAGTTCTGTGGGTACCGGGACCTCACATCCCCATCTGTCAGCTCCCTGGGAGGGGGGATGGGGGAAGGGAGACATAGGGGAGGGAGAATGGGGAAGGGGGAGGGAGGAATGGGGGAGGGGGATGGGGATGGGGGGGGTGTCCCAGAACAGTTCCAGTGATTGTTGCAGTGATATGGCCCAGGGCCTCGGCTGGAACATCATGTGAGCAGGAGGGGGCTGGGAAGAGGTGGGAGCACCCCCTGTGACACCCTGGGGTGAAGGCCACCTGGGCCACCCACTCCGTGTACTGAGGCCAACCTGACACCTGAGTCACCCCCTGGGTAGTCAGCGGCCATGAAAACGCTAGGGTCACTCTTGATCCGCTTGCTCCCCGCCCCTGCAGGGCTGGCTGAAAACACTCCTTTCTTGTCACCTGCACTTTCCTGCCGGGCACACTGGCCACCTCTCTGCTGTGCAGGAGCAGAGAAGGTGTGCACTCACTCTCCTGTCCATCTTTAATTAGAGGCCTCGCCCACAAGCCCCCGGGGGCCATGGCTGGCCACTTGGCACTGTCCCAGGACAGCGGCCCGTCCTGGACTCCTGCACTCACGCAGGGCAATCGTGGCTTCGCCGCCGCCGAGCTTTGTGCTGAGCGTGGCTGAGCTGCCTGTCACACGCAGGCCGCCTGGGTCCCACGCTTCCCCAGAACGCAGTGTCGACCACATTCCAGGGGGGGCCTGGGACAGTGGCCTTCGCTTTTGATTTTATGGTGTCCTAGAATGTGCTCCCCGTGCTGAGCAGGACACCAACTGCTGCAGGATGTAGGAAAACCGGTCGGGGGGTTGGCTCCAGGGTCACCCCCATTTTCTACTGTCACAGGCAGCAAATTCTCAACTCCAGGCTTCCCAGGGGCCTAGAGACGCCACCGGAGCATCAAGGCATGGGCTCACAGAGCATATGACAAGTCTGCAAGAGGCAGAGGACTCAGCCCTGTCCCCACCCAGGAAAAGCCAAGCCACAAAAGGTGTGAAGGGCGTGGCTGGGCACCTCCTGCAGGGCAGGCAGCGGAGCAAGGGACAGAGACAGGCCTCTGCTGCCCCCGAGCCCTGCGGCTGTGTGGGCACCTGCACACACACGCATGCACAGACATGTGGCCATGCACGGAGAGGATGACAGTGGGTGTCGAGGCTGACCTGGGCCTGCGGGACCCTGGCCACTCTCGAATGAGCTGCCGTGTGCCCCGGAGCACCCCTGCTCCTCTGCATGGCCCTCTCACACCCGCCCCCAGACCACTCCATTCCTGGTTTGTGCCTCTCTTGCCCCACCAGAATTCTAGTCGCCCGAAAGAATGACAAGCCCCCCACACACACACACTGCGCTCTGTCCCCAGCTGTCACACGTGGGGTCCAGGGTCTGTGCCTCCCACAGGCCGGGGCGCTGCAGGACAAGGAGCAGAATTAGGGTTAGGGCCAGCCCCTCCTCCCCGCCATCTCCTAGCCCTGCCTGGCGGGCAGTGGCCCCAGCCTCCCCTCACCCCGACCACACCAAACCTGGGGTTTGGCCCAAGCCGTCCTGCTCCCCACAGGAGGGGCTCCGCCTCCCCAGTGCTGCCACACAGAACCCCAGGGTCCCAGGCAGCTCCTGGCTCACACCTGTCTCGGGAGGGCTGGTCGGGGCTCCAAGAACCCACAGGAAATTCAGTCCTGGCTTGGCACTGGGAATGGGGTGTCCCCAGCTCGTGTGCTGCTGTGGCTGCAGCCTCGGTGCAGGTCTTCCTGGGGGAGGAAGAAAAGCGCCGGGCAGACCAACCACCCTCCAGATCCTCCCACCCTCCGGCCCGGGAGACGGGGATCAAATCATTCCTTGGCAGAGGCAGAAGAAGCAAACCCAGAGCTGATTGGGGCCTCCAGGGCTGGAGGAGCAGGGGCTAAACACACCCTGAAGTGCACTGGTGAGGGGCCTGCACGGAGAAGGCGCACAGCAAGCTGGGAGGGCACTGCTGTCCACTGCCCCATGCGAGGCTGAGGCGGGAGTGAGGCCCAGGTCGTGCAGAGCAGCGCTGCGGGGCGAGAGCGTGTGGGAACCCTCAGGGTCAACAGAGAAGATGTGGGGCCACCTGGCGGGACAGCTCCCTGGGCCCTCGGCAGTGCTCATGAAGACGCCATGCACCCAGACACCGCCCTGCCAGGAGTCTTGTCCACCATCCCCGCCCCTGTCCCGCACAAGGGCTCGGATCTCGCAGCCCTGGGGGTCAGGGCAGGGCAGAGGATGCGCCGGCATCACGCAGGATGTCCCGAGGGGCTGTCAGCAGTGGGAAAAGCAAACTGCTGGACCACTTGGGGAGCAGGAGCCGCCTCAGACAGCACGGGATTCAAAGGGCTCTGGGGGGGGGGATGGGACGGGTGCTAAACCCCAAGCCTGCTTCCGGGGCTCAGCCCGGGGCGGAAGGAAGGGAAGATGTGCTCACTTTGAACACTTCTTAAATTGCAAAACAGAAAAAAAACCTACAATGCACATGTTACTTAGTGAAAGTGATTTCTGAGTGCACAGCAGAGGCTCGAAGGCTGAAAAGCACTGGCAGATCTTGCTGGATCCCAAGAGCAAGTTCCTCCCACAGCGGCCCCACCCTCTGCCGAGCCATTCACCTAGGATGCCAGGCTGCTGTCACGTAGGTGCTGCACCCACCCGAGTACCCACAGAGACCAGGTCGCCCGTCCGTGATAGGCAGAGGGGACAGACTTTGGAGGAGCCTCGTGGGGCCCAGGAATGGGAGCATTATTCTATAGTGATATTTTTTCTTTTTTCTTTTTTTGGTACCAAAGATCTAACTCAACCTCACGCTTGCCAGGCAAGTGCTTGAGCCACTGAGCTAAATCCCAGGCCATTACAGTGATATTTTTCTACGATGTCCAATTACACGCTTCCTACATTACTCGTCTGTCCACCAGCCAAAGCCCGGCTGCCTGTCCTGCAGTGCAGCAGGACGGGGACCTTGGGGGAGGTTGGAGGGGCAGGATGGCCACCTGCCTGAAACCCTTGGTGCTCCTCCTCAGTGACAGCAGCCCCGTGGGCCTCCTGCCCCAGTGTGCCTTCCAGCCCCACTGGCCCACAGCCGCCTCTGCTGCAGTATCAGTGTCCTTCGTGGGGGATGTGGCCAAGGTGGCTTGGACCCATGGCTGGGGTTGAGCAGGACGCGTGGCCACCTCCCGGAGCGCGCTGGACCCTGGAACAGTGAGACCATTGTTTTGACCCTGGCTGGGAGCACGCTGAGGACGTGGAACAAGGTGACCTATATAAAGCCTCCTTTCACCTGAAGATCAAACGCCCCCCACCCCCACCTCCGCCTCACGCAGCCACCGAGGCAGCCCTGGATTCTGGAGAGATCCGCCCTGGCAGCCTGTTATTAAATCAGCGGCACAGCCCGCAGCCTGGCTGGACAGCGCCCGCCCAGGGCCTGGGTGCCGCTGGCTAATTAGGGCTGGGCCCTATCTCCACTCCTGGGCCAGAGGCGCAGATGGCTCAGGCTGTGCACTGCGCAAGCCAAGTCACGGGGCGCCAGGTAGGACTTGGGTCTTGTGGACAAACCCCACACCCCGAATGCCCGCTTCAGAAGGGCTATGGAGAGAAACCTCCGCCTTCAGAATCAACAAAGAGAACTGGACCCTTCTGGAAAGTTCTGACAAGTGACTTTGGAGAGAAAACCCTACAGTCCAGAGTGCTAGCCTTTGACCTCAAAAAACCAAAAAAGGCACCTGCCCCCCAACACCTACGGAAGGACACAGATGACTCAGAAAGGGCCCGGATGAGCCGCGCTGAGCCCCTGGGAAACGGGTGTGACATTCATACAGAGACTGAAAAATAAAAGGAGAAGTCACCGCGGCAGGCAGCCTGGTACAGCGGCAGGGAGGGCGTGGCCTGGGCTCCTCAGGATGGGACGGGCAGCTGGGTTCCTGAGGGCACCCAGGCAGCATGGGGTGGCCTTGGTGTCAGTGGGGACAGAATCCAGATTGACCCAGACCTGCTGGCCTGCAGGTGGGCGCCCATCCCTGTGGGTCTGTCTGGTCCCCTGGGCCCGGGGGCCCAGCAGTGGGTGCAGAAGGGCCCCTGGTGCAGCGGTGGGCACACAGCCGCCCACCCCTCCTGCCCCCCATACCTCAGGTGCACGCTCGGGGCAGCAACACGCTCAGCCACGAATTCCTAAGGTCGGGGCTCTCGGGGAGCACCGGGCAGAGAGCGCCCTGGATACCACACATCCTCCAAACCCAAGATCCAGCCAGCAGAAGCCCCCAACATGGTGGGGCCCAGGCCGTAGGGACGAGCCCACCATGAGGCTCCAGAGGGGTTCTCCAAGCCAGGTCCCCAGATGGGGCCGTGACACCCGGGCACTGTGAGGATGCAGAGTCCGGGCCCCAGTGGACCTTCAGAACCAGCAGCACCGGCAGCCGCATTCTGATGAGCCCGCTGGGGGCTAAGGCACCCCAAATCCACTTTCAGTGAGACCTTATCCCACGATTAAATAAAAACAAAAACCAACCTATGTTCCACCTGGAGATGAGGTTTTTTTAGGCAGGTCTCGCTGTGTGGTCCAGGCTGGCCTTAAACTCACCATGTAGTCCAGGTTGTCCCCGCACTTGCGGTATCCTCCCGTCTCAGCCTCCTGAGTGCTGGGATGGCAGGTGTGTGCCACCACACCCAGCCTGAACTACTTCCAATGTCACCTGCGCTCCTAGGAGCCTCACTAGGGAATGTACACAGTGTGAGTTAAAGTGGTTACAGTGTCCTCTCCTGCTGCCCCCCGCTGCCCACAGGGCAGGTGCCAGCCCTGCCAGGCCGCTCTGGTGCCGTCAAGTGTACACACGGGACGGGGCAAATGGCTCGGCAGCACCTGCTCTCCAGATCACTTTTCCCCAGGACACTATTACATTAGTGGGTGCATAATATTCCGTGTGCCGTATCCTGGTTCCGGTGATGGCCCCGCCACGGGCCCATGTGTGGGCTGCTAGACTGTAAGGGTGCTCACATGTGGGGTTAAGGATTTCCCAGGGCTGGGGGGCCTAAAGCCCTGTCTTCCTGTTCAGTTTCCAGCCACTTCTCTTACCCCCAAAATCTCAGTCCTCAGACCCCATCCCACTGTCTGTGTCCCCTTCCGTAGAAGAAAGTGGGTGTCCACTGCCTGGCTCTGGGCTTTCTGTGCTCTGCTGCTGACCATGCTAGGCTGGAGGAGCTGGCTGGCTCGAGCTTTGCCACATGGGCCACAGCCAAGGACATGGGAAGGACACTGAGAGGGACCGGGCAGAGTCGCCATGTCTGGAAGGTTCTCTCAGAACGGGGCAGCTTCTGGAGCTGGCTGGTAAGAGAGGCTATGACAGCTTCAGGAACTTCCTGGTCCTTGTTTCTGGGTCAGCCCTGAAAGCTCTGAACACACTGGGGGCAGGGTCCCCCGGGTCCAATGGTGACAAATAAGTGAATCCAGAACTTCCAGGCAAGCTGCAGGGTCTCGGGGTCACAGGCAGCATAAAACAGGGGAGAGGAAGTGGCCCAGCAGCCAGACTAGGTGGAGTATTACTCGGCTGTCAAAAATGCTACTGGATGGCTGAACACAGATGGGGACAAAGATCTGCTTGGACAAGGTCACAGCATGCAACTATGTCTCCCTTGAGATTCAAACCTGGAGAAAGTGAAAGGGCGGATGAAAAGCCACGCGACTGTGACGTGCTGATGACTGTCCCTGACTCCCAAAGGTCTTCACTGTTTCCTTGTCCTTGATGTGAAAAATAAAGGGATGAGCATGAGTGTGGTCAGTGGCTGAGCGCGCTGCGGCCGCGGGGACACCAGGCTGCTACCTGGCTGGCTGTGAAGGGAACAAAGTATGTACAGGGCCGCCGGCCTAGGGAAGACCCTGCTTCCTGCCACCGGGAAACCGTCCTGCTGCCCAGATCTTGCCCGAACCCTCTGTGGTGATGCTGGGGCTGCCTGTGACGATGTCACAGGACAGAGGTCCTGCCATGCAGCTGGAGGGGATTCGCTGTCACATAGGATGCCTGCTTGGGGACCGTCACACACAGCTGGGTGCAGCCCGAGGCCCTCGCCCTGGGCATCAGGAGCCCCACAGGCTGCCCTCGGGCTGCCTCACCTCCCGTGTTTCCCCGCAAGACCCAGCGGGGGCCCCCAGGCTGTCTTGGTCCCCAGCTCCTTGGTGGTGGGGCCGTTCAGGGACACAGGTTCCAGGGCCACCATGGTCATGACAGAGGACTCCTGACAACCAGAAAAGAGAGCAAATGGTGGGAGAAGGTGGGGGCGGGGGCTTCCCGACATAGGGACACAGGAGCGCAGGGGCAGGGACCCAGGCGAGGGACAAAAAAGCACGTGGATGCAGATGCCACACCAGGTCCCAGTCCGTGACAGTCTGCATAAGATTACAGGGGATGAGGGCCGGGATATAGCTCGGTGGTGTAATTGCCTGGCTGGCAATTGCAAGGTCCTAAGTTCGAGTCCTTGTACCAAAAAAAAAAAAAAAAGAGAGATTACAGTGCACTGAAGCTGTCCCTTCCCTTTGCTTGGTGACGTGGTGGCCACAGTGACCTCACCGGGCAAGGCACTGCTCGCTGGTTTTCAGTGACTGTGTGAACAAGCCAGCAGCTCCTGTGATCCCCACAGATGCCTCCCGTCCATGTGTTAACTCCACTGCGCCTCTGGGAGTTGCTTTGCTGAGTGTCCCTTCCACTTAGGGGAGATCACCGTCAGACAGGGCCGCGTCAGGCTGGCAGCAGCCTCACACACCTCAGACCCGCTCATCTCTCATCTCCTCTTGAGGCTGCAGGCAGCAGGTGACCTGGGCCACCTAGGTTTGCTTATGTGTGCGCTGATCCTCACACAATGACTAAACCACTTAACGAGGCAGTCCTCAGCCTGCAGCCTGTTAGAGGGGACACGTGAGTGAATTCCAGGGGAAAAGCAGAAAGAACAGTATGTGCAAAGGCCCTGGGGCAGGAGAAAGCAAAGACTCCATCTGGCTTGTGAGCTGAGAGCCATTCAGAACTTGCTGGCAGCTGGGGGGGAGGGTGTGGGGAGTCCAGCAAGGGAGGTGATGCAAGGGCCGAGCTTGGACCTGGGGCCAACAGATGTAACCTGACCCAAGATGTGACCTAGACCAGCGGTACACAGTTGGCGATGCTGTCACCTAGGAAGGAAGGGACTGATGACTGACGACAGTGCAGTGCCCAGCAAGATGGAGGCCCCATCCACGAGCTGCCTGCTGGGTCTTCCCTACAGAGACAGCTGGGTCAGCTGCAAAAGTTGAGGCCCTGAGCAGCAGGGCGACCTGTCAGTTCCCTAAGCTCCAGTTTTGTACCTCCTACGTGGCACCATCAGAGGTGACAGGCTCTAGCACACCTGACTCTGGTGCTGCTCGCTGAGTGAGAACGAAGGTCCTTGCATTCCTCCGTCAGTCTCTCCTGGGCTTGGTTAATATGGCTACACCTGCCATCACCGCTGGACACACCAGGGGAGCTGGAAGACTCGGGTGAGCATAATCCCGTGAAGATGGAGGGTGTGCAGCGGGGAGCGGGGTCCCTGGGCAAAGTCCCACCAGCCTCAGCCCACTGGAATGGGGCTGACGATGGTCCAGCCACCTTGGTCAGCTCAAGGGTAAAAGGGGATCCCGAGGAAAGTTCAGTGAAAAGCACGCATCAGAGACGGCTGGTAACTTAGGGGGGGCTCGGGGGGAAAGGGAGGGATGGAGGGGGATGGGCTTCCTGGGGCCCCTAGTGACTAGTGACAGAAACCAGTCACGCAAATCCTGAAGCCCATTCCAGGCCAACCTGGTTCCCTGTCTCTGCAGGGAACAGTGCCCAGGGAGGGCAGTGACTTAGCTCTGTGGCCACCTCCTGCCATTTTGAGCTCACTGGGGTGACAAAGAGGTCCCTGCAGGAAGCCCTCAGATGCTACCGCTGCCAGGGCACTGCCTGACTGTGCCCAGCGCCTGCTGGGTCTGTGTTGTGGGAACAGGGGTGGAGGAGCCCCCCGGGTGGGGAGCGGCAGCCCTCATCCTCCTCCCCTTGCTGGCCCTGCACGGTCCCAGGTGGCCGGGCCCTGGGCACGGGGAGGCCTCTCAGCACAGCCGCCTGGATCGGGGGCGATCCGTCCCATTCATCGGTTCTTGAGATCACACAGGAAAAGGGGGAATTGGAAGGAGGGGACTTGCCGATATCCACCCCCACCGCCAATGGGGCTGAGGAGGAGGAGCCAGGAGCAGGGCAGGAGGGTCCCAGAGCAACCTTGGAACCTCTGGGCGGCCCAGGACTGGCCGTGGGCCCCTGGCCCTGCCCCTGGGGACGCAGCTGACTCCAAAGCTCGCCAGAGCCCTGATATCGGATGGGCCACTTCGGAAAGGTATTTCCTCCCCACGATGGACTTCGCATTCAATAGGGACGCGGCCGCGAGCTTCCTGGACGTGACCCCGCGCCCCACCTCCCCCGGGGGGCCCAGCACGTCCCAGCAGGCAACTCGCCCTCCAACCTGGTGCAGCGCCCCCATACACACACACTGGGGGAGGAGGCCCGCGCGAACCCCTCTTGGCGGCCCGAGTTTCCGTTCCCGTATCAGAGGCGCCTCTTTTGTGCTGAGACTGCGGGACCTGCCAGCAGCTCGCGCCGCCCCGCGGGACCTGCGCTTTCGCAACCCCAGCGCTCGCGCGCGCTCGCATCCATCTCGGCCGGGAACCAAGGAGGCTTAATGGGATCGGCAGCTGGGCCGCTGCAGGACCCGTGAGAACCCGTCCGGCCGCCCGACTGACGGCTGGCTCTCCGGGTCCCAGGCAGAAAACCGGAGCCCTGCGGCCTGCACACGCAGCAGCCTGCCCTTCACAGTCCCTGCTGTGGGGTGAAGGGACAGTCACCCGCCCTGCCTGCAGCGGTGACATCCAGGGGCTGCCCTGGGCGCCTGCAGCAAGTGCCCCACCGGGAGCTCACAGGAAATGCAGACTCTCAGGCCCCACCCTCGATGTGTCCCAGAGGCCCTGGCGGGGGTCCTGGTGCAGCAGTGGGGGGAGCACCTGGCTCGGTCAGGGTGGGGTCTCCTTGGCTATGGGGAGACCAAGAGTCAGGGCCGCCCTGTAATGGAGTCCCAGCCCTGTCCTCCCACTGGACCCGAAGACCTGGGGGCACACAGAACACGGCCGTGGTTCCTGCGCCCAGTCTGAGGTCCCCTAGTGTCTGGGAGGACAAAGGCCCAGTGACTGCCCTCGATCACAGCTCTGCACAGACGCCCTCAGCCTCCTGCACGTCTCCACACAGCCCCTGCCCGGGGCCGCCCACAGCCCGGCTGCCCGGATCTGATCTGCCCGCTCCTCCTCCACTCGGCCCCCACTGCTGGCCTCCGAGGCCGGCACCTCCCGTCACGTCCTCGCCCTCCAAACTGCCTTGGGGTTACCTCCGCACCCTGGGCCCTGCCCAGCTTCAGGGAAGGGGACAGTCACTGAGCTGCCAGCCCCTGTCAGCCTTGAGCCCCGGCTGAAGCCGACCATCGTGCCCACGACCCGCCCCCGTGGCGCCGGCCAGCGAGGGGTCTGTCCCAGACACCTACTGGTGAGTCGGGGAGTTTTAGAAAGTTCCTCGCCAGTGCCTGGGGGCGCAGCCAGGAGAAGAGCCCGGGTCCTCCTCACAGGGACACCGGAGAGGGCGGTGTCAGCTCGGGGCTAGCTGGTCCTCTGTACCGGAGGCTGCTCGTGGGTCCCCAGGCCTCTCGGCTGGGCTGGACGAGCCCTGGCCCCGGCCTGCTGGCTGTCACCGGGGGAAGCTGCCCTTGGTTACCACTGGCCGAACACAGAGGCAAAACAAACACTGGAGGCCGCGGGCCTCGCTCCACACTGCTGGGAACAATTACGGGGCCAGCGCTGCCAGCCGGGACTCCGAGGGGGAGGCCGCCGAGCAGCACGGTGACCCCAGACCCAGAGAGAGAGGGGAGACGGGGAGACGGGGCTGGCGCGGAGGGGCCCTGGGCTCCATGCCAAGGTTTCCCAGCTCCCAGCTTCCCAGCTAGGGTCACCCCCAGCGCAGGTCCATCCCCGCGCCTGGCAGGTGTAGAGGTGTCGGGCGCCTCCTGACCCCTCGGAAGGGCTGAGGGGAGGGGGATGTGACCAACTCTCTGTCCCTCAAGCAGCTGTCGCCAGGCAGCAGGGATGTGCTCCCCTCCGGGCACAGGCCGGTCACCGGCCCCCCAGCCCCTCGGGCCCTGCGTGCCGGGAGCCCCCAGAGTTGGGCACACATAGCCAGGACCCGGAGGCCCCATGGGCAACAAGCCCCCTACACACAGGAGAAGTCACCAGGTCACCGTGGGGCTCTCTTAAGTCATCTTCAGCCCCACCTTAGTCACAGGGGTCGAAGGCTGGGGGGAGTCGGGGGGGGGAGCTGCAGGGCTGAGGCTCCAAGTACAAAGCTGGGATTGTGCCCAAGCAAGGTGGAGACTCGGGCCCCATGACTGACCAGGAGAGGGGAGGGTAAAAGACAGAGCCACAGCCAGCCCTGCGACGCCCCCCAAACCCCGCCAGGGCTTCCTGTCCCCAAACCAGGGAGGTCTTCCGGTTAAATCGAGTGAACAACCTCACTAGGCGGCTGGGCTGGCCCCTGGCGGCCTCAGGCTGTGCTCGTTGGGACAAGGGACCTGCTGTGGAGCGTCCCCCACCCCGCTCTTTAAACCTCTCAGTCCTCTTCTGAGAGGGGCTGGAGGGTCCCACCCATCCTGTCCTAACCTCCCAGACTCAGACAAGTAGCTGGGAAGCTGAGTAGCTGGAGCTAAGGTCCAGGTCGCGGCCTCTAACCCTGACGCCGATGTGCTGGGAATTCACAGGGTACATTTTTGGGACTCCTAGGCAGAAACTCCTGGAAAGCCCCTCTCCCCTCTCCTTTTGCCCCAGGCCAATGCAGAGGTTTCTGGGAATGCCAGGGCGCTGAAGGCAACAATACTCTAAGAAACAGCCCAAAGCATGGTCTGGAGCCAGATGGCCGGGGCCACAGCAGGGAGCCAGGACCCGGGCACTTGGAGCAGCCCCAGGTGGAGACCTGCAGGGACCAGATGGGGAGATGACACATCAGAAAGCTTCCTCCATGCAACCCCCAGCACTCCCAGAGGGGACTGGAAGCAGTGTCCATGTCGAGCAAATGTCCGAGTCTTCCTTCGGAGAGGTTACAGCTCCTCTCCTCATGCGAAGGGAAGGGATGGCAGCTGTTCCCAAAACATGGCAACCGATGGCCTCGGAGGGCCTCTGCGTGGGAGGCCTGCCAGGTTCCTGTGCGGGAGGCGGTCCCCAAACACTTGTCTGAAGGTATCAGGAAATACGCTGATGTCCCCCAGGTCTCCTTCTGTGCCCTCAGGTCCTACCTCTTCCCCACCCTCAACTGCTCACTCTTCCTTCCCAGTCTTTCACTTTGGGGGATGCATATAGCTCAACACCCAGGAAGGCGGCGTTAGTAAACATCTGCTGCTGGGTGTGCAAAGATCCCTGCGGCCCAGGAACATAACACCTCAAGAGTAGGACAGCACTGCTCACTGCCACCTGCAAAGACCAGAAGGCAGAGAACAGATCTGGGAGACCATGGAGACCCGAAGGAGACGCTGAGCACAAAGGTGGAGCCTGCCGCGTCCCAGCACGTCACGGTCCCAGTAATGCCTGCACAGCCCGTGTGACACGTCCTGGCGCACAGGGTGGTGACTGTCATTGGTACAGGTCACTCGACACTCAGGTGGTCCAACCCCAACACAAAGCGTCACCTCCCAGCCCCTGACCAAGGGACCCAAAACCACAGCACGACTTTAGAGCAGACACCTTAAAGATGCCAGTCGGAATGCTGTGTTTTGGGGCACGGTGCAGCCCCTTTGGAAAACAGTACGGACGCTCCCTGATAAAAACTCAGAATTACCCCTGGGTCTACATCCTCAAGCACTCAAAGAAGGGGCCGGACCCGATACCGCTGCATTCGTGTCCACTGCGTCATTGTTCACGACCGCCAAAGGCAGAAGCCCCCCAGAGGTTCTGGGTGAATGAATGGGTGGCCACATGTGGTACAGACACAAGGGGACACACAGCAGACTGGTGAGGACATGCTGACACCTGGTACAATGGTGACCCTCGAGGTCAGTTTGCAAATGGCAGGAGGTCACAGAAAGACAGATGCCACAGGGTTCCACTTCTCTGAGGCCCTGGAATGGTCGGATTTGTGGAGAGGGACAACAGCGCAGATGTCACCAGAGCCCGGGGGAGTGGGGTGGGAAGTCAGTGCATCAGGGATCAGAGTCACAGCTGGAGAGGACAAGATGGCCACAGGGTGCTTGGCAGAGTCCGAGCACAGCGGTGAGAAACCACTTAGTGATCCGAGTGGGCGCTTTCGTTTGTTTGTTTATTTGTTGGTCTTTCTGAGGCAGGGTCTCGCTATGCAGTTCAGGCTGGCCTTAAAATCACTTTGTAGCCCAGGCTGGCCTCGAACTTGCAATGATCCTCCTGCCTCAGCCTCCTGAGTGCTGGGATTACAGGCGTGCACCACCACACCCAGCTTAAATGGACTCTTGAAGGTGCCTCAAATGGCAATCTTTATGTTGAACATATTTCCCACAATTAAAAAACAAAAAAAAAACCACTTTGCTTTATATGAAAAGAAAAGAAAAAAGCCTTGGAAAGAGGGGCCCCTCTGTCCTGATGCTGCTGAATGGGAAACGGGGCCGATGGTCCCTGCTGCCTCCCTCTGCAGCCACTGCTGTCCCTCCTGCTCCCCCAGGAGGTGTGCCAGAGGGGATGGTCAGCCCCTTGGAGAGCGGAGTCACCATACCTTCGGTGGCCGTTTGCTGGGCCTCTCCGCAGCCCCGCTTCCTTGCAGTAGAGGCCACGCCTGTTCCCTGGCTACTTCTCAGCGCCGTCTACACTGGCTGAGGCCCCGAGGCAGGGTGGCCTGGTCACCACCTGTCCACACCGGGCACTGCAGGAAGCCGACAAGGACACAGTCGGTAGGAGGCCGAGCCAACGCCCCAGCCAGGACAGACTGCTGTCCAGGAAATGCCCCGAGCCTCTGGGTTCCCAGGGCTGCCTCTGGGCCAGGCACTGAACAGGGCAGAGCAAGGGTGTCCCCAGGAAGGTGGCTTTTGCACTCGTGCCCCCATCCCCATGCTGCAAAGCCGCGTCTTGGTCACCTGGGAACAATCGATGCCCTCTCGGCCCACAGGACAGGGGCTCAGCCCACACCTGCTGGCGAGGACCTGCAGGGTCGCAGCTTAGACGCCCTCTCCTGCCGCCACCACATTTTTGGTGGCCTCCACCCAGTCCAAGCCAATCAGGCCCAGCCCCATAGGGAACAGGCTCCTCCGAGGTCGAGAACTCCTGCTCCATCAATCAACGTGCCCTCAGTGCACCCTCCACGCTTTGCAACCACATCTCAAAATACCACTCGTGTCCTTGCATCGGCGCTCCCTGGTCCCGGTGGCCACCGTCCTCCCTCTCCAGGCCGTGCCAGCTCCTCTGCCCCTCCCTGCCAGCCTCCTCTGCTCCCTGGCCCCAGTCCACGTCTCCTCTGGAACCTGCTGTGCCCCTCAAACGGCTTCTGGGGTTAGGGCGGCTCTGCGCATCTGCCACCTCCACCCTCCCGCCCCCATCACATGGATCCAACCATCCTCTCCTCCCGGGTCCTGCCCTTCCTGCCTCCCTCGTGAGCACCGCGCCCCACTCTGCAGCCCCAGACCTGCACACCCCGAGCCAGTCCTGACCACACCAGCTGTGGATCCTACGTGGGCACCTAGGAAAATGCCGAGAGGGGGCCAATGGCTGGCTCCCCGAGAAACAGTAAATGCAAACAGCAAACAGCGTGGACCACGCCGAGGGGAGTCCAACCCCCCGCAGACAGAGGAACGCAGAACTGAGGCAATAGCGGGGCATCGATTTGCACCCCCAGAGCTATCAGTACTGAGATGGGCCTCCTGCTGGGGAGGGAGCGGGGGAAACCACTGTGACCTCCGAGGAGTAGGAAATGAAGGTGGGGCCCTTCAAATAGACATTGGCACCCCGAAGGGACATGTGTTCAAGCGGGAAGGGACAGAACCCTCCCAGGTGTATAGTTTTCAGTAAAAGGTTTATATATTTGTTTTCCAGTGCATTAGAAGAACATCCACGAACACAAACAGGACAGGAGCAGGGATGGCGAGGATGTGGCGGAACTGGAAGCCTGTGCCTCCTCTCGGGAACGGGAAATGGGGCTGTGGCAAACTGGGCAGCGCTTCCGCATAAAACCCAGAGTCTCGTGAGCCCACAACTCCGCTTCCGGGCATGTGACCTGCAGGCTGGACACGGGGCGGGGGGCAGAGAGAGATTTGCACACCTGTGTCCTCAGCAGCATCAGTCACCAGACAGAAAGGAGTCACATGTCCACGGGTCAGTGAGCAGATTAAGCAAAAGCCCAATGGGATACAGTTTAGCTTTAAAAAGGAAGCTCCAGAAGGCTGAGGCAGGAGGATTTCAAGTTTGAGCCCAGCAGGGACAACTCAGTGACACAGCAAGACCCTGGCTCAAAACAAAAAGTTCAGAAAACAAAAGTGCTGGGGGTGTAGCTCAGTGTGAAAGCCCTGGGTTTAATCTCTAGTGCTACACCAAAGTAATACGTAAATAAATAAAATTAAAAGGTACAGAAATTCCGACGCACGCTAGAACACGAACGGGCCATGAAGATATTTACACTAAGCAAAGGAAGCCAGTCACAAAAGCACAAACACGACCTGCCTCCACTCCCACGGGGCCCCAGGGTCACGGCCAGATTCACAGCGGCGATGCCATGCTGGGAGCTGAGCGCTAAGGGCCGGGAATCTCAGCCTTGTGGGATAAAGGTCCCGAACGCCACTGTGCGTCACATGGCCCAGCTGCCTGCCAGTCGCGCGACGCTGGTAGACCTCACATCTCCTGACACCATCCTGTTGGAAAGGACAGAGCTGCCCGGGAGGGGAGGGGAGTGAAGTGAAGGGCAGGCGGGTGGAGCAGGTGGCTGCTCACAGCAGCACAGCGGCCGAGGGGTCCAAGTGGTGAGCGCGCGGGTGCTCCGCACGAGCGTGGTCAGGGTGGCTGCTGGGGACCCCACACTGAGCGACACCCCAGCTTTCCTGCCAGCCGGTCGGTGGTCCCCAGGAGGAGGATTTCGGATGGCCTGTGTCTTTATATTCCGTCTACGAACATTCCCGAGTAGCTGTTGACCTGTGGCAGCCGCCCTGAGCCTCACCCGGTCACACACGGGACAGTATGAAGGGCGGAACCCCAGACCCCGTTTGGTTTTGTGACACCAGGGATTAAACTCTGTGCCTTCATGCTCAACTACATCGCTGCCCCTTTTTCTTTTCCATTTTGACACAGCGTCTGGGTAATTGCTACGTTGCCCAGGCTGGGCTCAATCTCATGACTCTCCTGCCGCAGCCCTGGTGCTGGGCATGCGTGGCGGCGCTGGGGCCCCCGGCAGCCTCCTCACGTCCCGGCAAAGGCGGGGCCACACCTAGAAGGGACGGGAACTCTGTGCCTGGGTTGAGGGGGTCGCGGTGCTGAGGCAGGCTGCTGTTTGGCTCTGCTGTGCCTCCAAGGCCACCAACCTCCACGCACAGCAGCAGACACAGCCCGCGCTCGGGAGAGATGGATCCGGTATCCCAGGGACACAAACTCCCCAACGGCACCCAAAGCACAGCTGGGATCAACACCCGGGACTCCACCGACTCCACCTCCCCACCACGGGGAGGTGCTCACCGCAGCGTCCCTGGGTACTCCTGATGGGGACGTGGCCTCTCTGGGCCTCGGGTTCCCATCTGTGAAATAAAGAGCCAGAGGGATAGCAGCTCTTCCCAAGCTAGGCTGCACAGACCCTTGAGGCCCTGAGGCTGGGGAAATATCTGACCCCCTCCTAGAGAGTCCCAGAGCCAGCAGCTCCTTTTAAAGGCTCTGATAAGTCCTGCAGAGTGAAAATTCACAGTCTGTTCAATGCCAGGGGTTCTCAAGCTGGAGGAGCAGGGGAGTTCCTTCAGGAGCCCCTCTTGGCCCAATACCTGGAAGGGTACCCCCCCACAGTACCCTGCACAGCACCCCACCACATTTGCCAGGCGCCAGAGAAGGAAGTGCTCAATATGCTGCAGGGCATGTCATCAGGAGCCCCCCACCCTCCCCCACAAGCTCTGCAGGGTCCAGGCCACGCCTCAGCCCCCTAAAGTGCGGGTGGACTGCAGCACCCCATTCACACCCCAAGTTCAGAGGCGGGGACTGTGAGAAACCCTGGCCTTGTCCAGCCCTCTAGGCTGGTCTGCCCTCTTTTTATCTTTTCATTTCTTTTTTTAAATTTATTTTTTTCCAATTTAATATTTGGGGGGGCAAAGATGACTGAGCCCGGCACCTTCATCCTGAGCTACATCTCCAGCCCTTTTTTTGTTTAGAAACAGGGTCTCACCAAATTGTTCCACTGCCCAGGCTGGGCTCAAGTTTCATCCTCCTGCCTCAGCCTCCCAGAGGGCTAGGATCACAGGCGTGTGCCACACATCCACTGGGTCCATCCTCTAGACTGCACCAGGGCTGGGCAAACACTGCCCCACAGGGCAAGCCCGACCCGCTGTCTACTTCTGTAAATAAAGTTTTACTGGCACGTGGCCAGGCCTGCTGGTTTTCACACTGTCTGGGCTTTCATGGGGCAGCGGCAGAGCTGGGCAGCTCCACCACCACGGGCCGTGTGGCCTCAGAGCCTGTGGACTCACCCTCTGGTCCAGCAAGTTTGCTGACCCTGGTCAGGAACCCCAGGAAACGGGCAAACCACTCCCCAGGCCTGAGCTCCTGCAGAGGACAATGCACCCATGGCACCGAGAAGAGCTAGGGTGCCACTGCGTCCCCAGCTCCCCACAGAGACCCCACAGCCAGAGCCTGGAAGGCAGCAGTTTCTCAGCTTTGCAACTTCTTGGTGATCAATCAACTCTATTTTGTTTTGTTTTGTTTTTTTTGGTACCGGGGATAGAACTCACGACCTCGTGCTTGCCAGGCAGGCGCTTAAGCCACTGAGCTAAATCTCCGGTGATCAATCAACTTTAAAGCACATTTCCCTGTAAAGTGTCACACTCAACAACAACCCAGTGACAGACCCTGTGCACCAGGAAATGCACCCCAAGCAGGAATCAGATGGAGGGAGGTGAAAACAAAGCAGTGCTCCCCCTGCACCGCACCCCACCCTGGCGGTCACCCTGGGAGAGCCCGAGTGTGCAGACGGCTGCCTGGCACCCCCACTGTGCCACCCAGGCACCGGGTCCCACAGCATGGGCGTGGGGACGGTGGGGGACAGGAGCCAGGTGGCTCCAGGGCCTGGAGGGCTGGACAAGGCCATTGACCAGACGGAAAGGGTTAGGACGCCCCTGAGAAGGTGCTGGCCACCCCTGGGCTGCTTCAGTGTCCATGGGGATTTTTGTGTTTTGACTCAGAGGCAGAAAATCTTTCAGATGAAACCATCGCAGACTAAACTGAAGGACGAGGAAAGCCCTGGGGAAACGGCACTTCCCGCTCGGCCTGGCAGCCGACCCGGCCGCTGTCTGTCTCTGGGGCACTGGGCCCCAGAGGCTCCTTCAGGGACAGTGGACATGGGCAGCTGTGGAAGCCCGGAGGGTGTCCCGGTCTCTCAGATCCGCCCCCTAGCTCCTGTCCTGGGCCCCTGTGGTCTTCAGCCAGCCCACCCAGCCACAGGGAGGACAAGGGCCACATGCAGACAGCCACCCCAAGGTCACCTCAGCTGATTGCCAGGCTCTGCACCACCTCGGCCACCTGGGTGCCAGCCTGACTGTCCATGCGCTCTGCAGGTGGCTCTGAGGACCACCACACAGTGTAGCCCGAGTGGCCTCCAGGCATCTCCGCCTCTGTGGCACAGAGACACCAAGCTCAGAACAGCCACACGGTGGCCCTTGGGTGAGGGTGGGCCTGCATGGATTGTCCCCAGTTGCCCCACAGCGGGGGCCCTTCATGACCCAAGAGGACTTCCTGTGAGCACCAAGGCCCAGGCGACAAACACCAGGGAGAGCAAACCCTGCCCCACAAGGTCATTCCCCAACCCCTCAATGGCAGCAGCCAGCTGGTCACACACCTGGGGACAGAAGGAATAAAGGCGCAGGAGGGAGCCCAGTCCACGGGCCTCAGGGCCCCCAAACCCTGTGCCTGCCTCCCAGCCTTGCCTTAATTCTGACAGCGTAAGACTCTGGAGGGCCTACAGGACTGCGTCCCTCTGCCTGGCGGGGACAGGGTTTATGCTGAGACAGGATTCGCTGAGTCGCCAGGAGGCCACCCTCCTGCCTCAGCCTCTCGGACTGCTGGAATTACAGGCGAGCGCCGCCACGCCTGGCTTTCCCTCCAGCCTCACCATCAGGGAGCTTCACACCCGCGCAGGAAGCCGGACACCCACACAGAGGGCAGCTCAGCAGCTGGTTTTAGAAATGGCTCTGGGCCTGCACTGCCTTGAGCCGTGTCAGCCCCATGGGCACAGCCGCCCTGAGCGGGTGCTGGAGACCAGCTAATGACAGGTTCCACCCCACCACTCAGTGTGGGCCACGCCTCCGGAGCTCGGGCAGCCTGCAGCAGGACACGGCCAGCTGGAGTGGGTAGGAGAGGGTCTGGGGCCAGGCTCTGCGCCGAGCCCTCTCTGGTGTCATCGCAGCGCCCTCCCAGGGGAGCATCCCTGCCCAAGGCCTTTAGATGGCATCCACGAAACATGCAGGTCATCCAGCAAACCCACCAGGCTCCTGCCACGTACCAGGGAGAGGCCACCAAAAGAGCAAAGGCCAAAGTCAGGCACACAAAAGCACTTTGTGACCCGCTTCTACCTTTCTGGCTTTGTCGCTCAGCTTCTTCCTGCCCCTGGCCTTGCTGACAAGACATGCGGCCACCCCGTGAAAAAGCTCACTGGGTCCCTAACCTCAGGATGGCCGTTTGTCACCACTCCCCCTCTCCCTACCACACTGTCCACCCCCAACTTCCGGCTGCTTTGGCAAAGCCCGATCCCCGCATGGAATCTCTGTGAGCCCCAAGCCCACTGCCTGTGGGGATCCAGGGCCCCCCCATCTGCCATCAGCCTCTGCTCTGAGGTCACAGCACCCGAGGTTACACCCCACCATACCTCCTGGCAGATGCACCCTGTGCCCACACCCTGTGCTGCATGTGGGGGACAACCATGCTCACTGGCCACAGGCATCAGACCACACGTCCCCCCGGACCACAGAGGCACCGTGAGGGCGAGGATCTAGGTCTCATGTACCACTGTGTGACCAGAACAGTACGTGGCACATGGTAATAAATACCCGTGGGACCAGCGAGCGGCTCTTCTCCCACCTTCTCCCACCTTCTCCTGGGACACCATTCTAGGAAGACTCGAGCCTCCCGACCACACCGCCTTCCTGGCGAGTCCTGGCAGCCGTCTGTCTGTTCCTGGCTGGCTTCCTCCTCCCGATGCGAAGCTTCTCAGCCCCCAAGTGAGGCCAGAGCTCACTGGCCCCAGGGGGCAGACCAGCCAGTCCCCAAAGGCAGGAGCAGTGTGGTCCCTCTCATCTGCCATCCTGTGAGGGCCAGCGTCCCTGTTCCCACCCCTTGGTTTTCTAGGAACCTAAGTCTGGTCTGGACCCAACCGTGCCAGCCCCCACGGCAGGGAGAATGGACTTCTGGTCCCAAACATGACCGTCTGGCCCGATGTGGGCTCCAAGAAGTCAGGGGTCATGAGAGTGACCATCGCAAAACGCTGTGGCTGGGAGGCCGTCACGCCCTTCCCACGGTGTCCTGGCGCCAGGAGCCACACACAAAGTTCCTTTTATGGAACAAGACGGGCCGGGTGCTGGCAGACACCATGGCAGGGAAACCCAGGTTTGGGTCTTCTCCAAGGCACAACAAGCTTTTGTCCTGACTCCCCCCTTGTCCCCACCTGACTGTCTCCTCAGTGGGTAGAGGGTCCAGGAACCCCAGCCAGGCCAAGCAGAGCCTTCTGAGCTGGCCACAAAGGGACACTGTCGAGGACAGCCAGACACCAGATGCCCTGTTCTGTGGGGCTCTGCTGTGACCCCAACTACTCTGGGTGTCGTACGTCCTCCGTGAGCTTCTGATGGTGGACCGTGCAAGTGTCCAGTAATGGTCAGATTTCCCACAGCTGGCACAAAGTACCCAACACTTAAGGAGGAAGGGTTTAACTTGGCTCATGGTTCCAGGGGGTTCAGTCCATGGCTGGCTGCTTCAAGTCAGGAGCACCATGGTGGAAAGGCCTGGTGGAGCAAAACTGCTCATTCAAGGTGACTGGGAGCAGAGCAGGGGACAGTGCTGGAGAGGAAGGGGCCAGGGACCAGATACGGACCCCTACGGCCATGCCTCCATGACCACCCAGGCACGTGCAGAAGAGGGCTCCACTAATTCCCTCAGGGGCTCCCAAGCCAGTCAAGCTGACAGTTACACTTAGGCATCACTGTGGGCTCTGGGTGTCCAAAGACACAGGGCCAGCAGGTGTGAGACACAGGTCACCTCCCTGGACAGAGATGGCCTGGCAGTCCTGTCTTTGCTCCATTCACACCTGGATCCCACAAAAGGTACAACGTCAGCCCCGTCTAACCTGCCCCTTGAACACGGGGCTCCAGGCATGGGCAAGGGGCACCAGGGCCACCACTGCCTCTGACCTCCCCAGCAAGAGTCTCCCAGACCCACTGTGACCTTTGCCCACAGCCCCGAGAGATAGCTTGGGGATGAGCCAGGGGAGAAATGGAAAAACCCCAGCGATTCCACAGAAGGCAAAGGCCTGGGGAGCCAAGTCCCGCCACCAGCTGCCCTGGGCCACAGCCCAGCAGGAACTGTCGTCTGCTTCCCCCAGATGCTCAGGCCGCCAGCCTGGCCCATGCTCCGTGGCGGAAGGTCTTGAGTTCAGATTTCCCCTTTCCAACATGGCAGAGGGGAGGAGGGCTCGGCGGAAAGTGCATCCAGAGGGCGGCAGCTGGGTGGCAAAGCCCTCCAAGGCCAGAGCCGGGAAGAGGTGGCTGCCTGGCCTCTCCACAGCCAGCATCAAAGAGTGACAGCCAGCCACTGTCTGTCACCGCGGGGAAGGTCACGCGCGGGTCAGGGCTGGCGGCTTGGGAAGGGAGTATTTCCAAGCCCCATTCAGGAACCTCCGAACAAGCACAGACATCTGACGCATCAGACAACAAAGGGATGAGTCCAGGAAGGGCACCAGGAAGGCGGGTGCGGAGGGCTGGGTGTCTGGGGACCCGACAAGGCGCTTCCTGCTGGCCATCAGCAGGGCCAGGCCAGACCAGCGTCTTTGTCTGACACCTGTCACTTGTGCACCCAATCTCCTGACCTCCCGCAAATTTCCAGCCACAGAGGAACCAACAGGTGGTGGCTGTCGCCGGCCCTCAGGCCCAGCCTCCCAGGCTGTCTTGCCTTCGCCCGGCACCCAAGCTGTTTCTCCTAAGATGCTGAAAAGTGTGCGCCAGCAAAGGGCCCTGGGTCCTCTCGGCCAATGCCCCTGTCCACCCCTCAAGTCAGGACCTGACGACCCTCTTGCCCAGAGCCCAGTGCATGATGGGAATTGGGTGGAGGGCCACGTACTGCTCCCGACCAGAAGAACAAAGGAGAATCTGGGGACAACTTGCACCAATGAGAGACTCACAAAGCACCTGTCCAACCTTGGGTTGGAACCCCAGCTCTGACGTGAGATTGTTCTGCGCCTCAGTTTCCCCACCTGCAAACCAGGAACAACAATCCTGCCCCAGAGGGAGGATCTGAAGATGAGACAAGACAATGTGGCCGCCTGCTGGGCCCTGGCCCAGTATGCACCAAGTGCTGATTAAAAAGAAGCCAGAGAGGTGGAGTCCAACCAAAGGAACAGGGAAGCCTCCATCCCTGGGGCAAAATCCTGAGGACTGGGGTGGCCGGTGAGGAGCCCCTCAAGCTCACCATGGACGGGAGCTCAGCTCAGAGCAGGTATTTCAGCCACTTGCCCATCTACCCTGCTGTCCCAAGGGCTGGGGCACGTGACTGACCACCTCTCGTCATCCCTGCCACCATCAGAGGGACAATCAGGAGCACAGGAGAAAATGGTGACCTCACCACCCCCACTCCCGCAGCTCACTGGGGTCCCAGCCCTGAAGTGGGGAAACGCCTCTCTCTGGGAGGCACTGGGCGGGCGGTGAGCCCAGGTCAAGGGGGGGGCTTCGCTGGGGTCGCACGGAGCACCCGAGCCCCCCCAGCCACCCAGATACTTGAAATTCCAGCGCACACACTCTCTCTTTGTGCTGGGGCTCTCCCGGGGACCACTAACCCAGAAACTCGACCCTCTGGAGGCCGCTAAGCCCCAGGAATGCAAATGTTTAAGGCCGCCCACCCGGGCCGCCCCTGCAGACTAAACTAGGTCTAAGTGCTTTTTTCAGCTCAGTGTTTTTGGGGAAATTTGTTGTTTTCTTTTTTTGAGGGGGGGAGGAGGCTGACAGGAAATGGGACTATTTCCAGCACCTGTAATCACCCGCTGCCCCTTTCATCAGAACCTTGGCAGCGTCCCTCCGGTGGCCTGGGCCCGAAGGCAGCAGGCAGGACTCAGAAATTCAGATGTGAAGGGCCGGACGATGATAAGCGAGATATTTTACTTTTTTTTTTTTTCCAGTACTAGGGATTAAATGCAGGATCTTTGTGCTGAGGTGCAGTCCTAGGCCCTTTTATTTTTTATTCTGAGACAGGGTGTCACTAAATCGAAGTTGCCCAGGCTGGACTAGAATTTGTGACCTTCCTGCCTCAGCCTCCCAGAGTGCTGGGTTTCATTACAGGTATGTGCCACCACGCCCGGCTGAGATGCCTGGTTTAAAGGAGCAGGGAAGGGTCTTCCCTGGGAATGTGGGGGCTTCCATCCTTTCACATCGAGTGCATTATAATCCGGCCTCGAGGACACAGGTGACATAAATGAGAAGTCCCTACAAGGGAACGAAGTGCAGAGCCCACCCTCAGAGCACCTTTGAAAGGAAGGCTCTGGGAGGCTGAGAACAGACATGACCCTACGAGGGACGAGGACTGGGAAAGGGTCAGCCGAGTCAGCTGTCATCTGGTCAAGGAATCCAAGCCCGACCACGTGCCATGCACTGACCTAGGCACAGGGCCGAGACCTAGGAGGATGAAGCCCTGAGACAGACGATCACAGATCATCCTGGAGTGTGTGTCGGGTTGGGTCAAAGGTGACAGCTTTTTCATCATCAGTGAGGAGGCTGGCCAGGTCCACTCACCCACTCATCTACCCATCATCCATCTGCCTACCTACCCAATCATCCATCCTTCCACCCAGCCATCCATTGAGCCGTCCACCTACCCACCCACTCATCCACTGATCCTCCCACCTACTACCCACCTACCCACTCATTCATACACACATCCACCCATCTACACCCACCTACCCATCCCTCCACCAAGCCATCCACACATCCACCCGCTCCTCCATCCATCCAGACTCCTGCCGCCGCCTTCCATGCCCAGCCACCATGCCAGGGCACCACGAATCCAACAGGGATCAACAAGGTCCGCCTGGAAAGTGGTCCAGGCCCTCCCCTGGGACTCCCCACAAGCTGTGTCCCCTGCTCCCTCGGCTCCCTCCTGCTCCGTGGCCTCAAATGCTTCAGAACTGAGAGCGGGAGGCAGATGTGCACCAAGGAGTAGATGAGGTGCACTGAACAAAGTGGCTACTATCAACACCCCACAACCATGTTCAGGGGACACCGAGACCACAGGAGCTCTCCTGGCCCTTGGGAGCCCCTGAGGCACGAGGGAGATGCGGGTACCCCACATGTGCACACAGCTGGAGGCAAGTCCTCTGGAGGTTGAAGCCCTCTGGCTCTGGTAGAAGAGGAGGGCAATCAGGTGGACGTGTCCAACACACAGGGGGCAGTCCCAGCCGCAGGGACAAGAATGGCTAATTGTCACCCTCTGGTCTGTCCTCTTCCAGTGCCAGGACACCGTCTGGTGCCCACATGGGAGTGTCTGCACACATCTGGAGGAGGAGGTCTCCACCACGCAAACTGAGGAGGGAGAATCTACAGCAGAGGGTGGGGACAGAGAAGCCACATAAACTTGGACATCCAAGTCCCTGGCTGGGGACTCTGGCCGGCCCCTGAGCAGGTACATTGGGCTGCAATGTTACTGGACCCAGCTGCCTCGGACTCAGGCACCCAGCAGGCAGGTGGCCAGCTCGGGCCAAGGCCCAGCCGCAGCCCTTCAGGGAGCCCTGGGTGGGGACAGCAAAGGCAGGCTGGTGGCTTCCACCTGAAGCAGGCGTGGAGGGGTGGCCACAGAAACAGCAGCTCAGCGCCACATGAAACCAGTCACCCTGCCGCCCCGCCCAGTCTCCCCTCTTGTCCTCAGGCCATCTCCGAGTCCCCTGCCTTCCACAGGGCAGATAAGCAGGGCTGCTCCAGCTCAGGCCCTGGTGCAAAGCCAGCCATGGGGCGCCGGGGATGCATGCAGGATGGGGACCTCGCCGTGCCACCCAGCTCCTCTTGGACTGGATGTGGGGCACCCCCAGCCCATGACGGGCCCCTTCCACACACATCACCATCACCCACTCAGGTGACTGTCCACGCCGTGGACTGGCTGTGTGTCCAGGGCCCTGATCGGTGTGAATTCTGCCCAGACTGCTGAACATACAAAAGAGCGATTCTCCGGCCGCCGTGCCTGTCTCCGGCCAGCCCTGCAGCAGGACCCCGCCGATGTGAGGTTTCCAGATGTGGAAACTGAGGCTCAAGGGGGCTAAAGAGTGACCTGGGAGCCAGGTCAAAGAGCATGGTGTTCCCAGGAAGCCCCGCCTGGGAGAAGCAGGAGGGTAGCTCTGGGCAAAGAGATGGCAGGGAGCCCTGGGGCCACAAAGCGGGACACTGCCCTGCTGCCTGCCTGCTTGGTCCCCACGCAGCCTGCAGATGCTGTGTCCAGGCGTGTCCACACAGCCAGGGAAGGGGCAGAGGCCCAGCAGAGAAGATACACAGCAGGGGGAGAGACCGACGCAGGGAGGCTGCACTACCCCTGGCCAGGATACAGGGGCATCAGTGGCCTCCAAGTGCCCATGTCCACCTCCACCCCTGCCGGCCTCAGCCTGGCCCCAGAGGCCTGTTCTCCCTGAGCACAGGAAGCAGCGCTCCAGGCTGCCCAGGAAGGGGACCGGGCACAGCTGCTTCCTGTCCCCACCTGGCCTGGCACAGCCCACAGCTGTCCACTCCGCTTCCGCTGGCTCTCGGGGACACAGGCCCTGCACACACGCGCGCGTGGGGAAACACAAGGCCGGGGAGGAATAAAAGCTCCCACCCGGGCGGCCAGGAAGCTGTGGGGCCTCCAAAAGCAAATCAGCCCCTCTGCACAGGAAACCAGCTCCGTACGCTGCTGACGCCGCCCTTCCCTGGGCTTGCACGCCTGCATAGCGCTCCTTTCACACATCCCGGAGTCACACTGACTGTGGTGACACGTGTCAGGCGCTTACAGGATCTCCAGGCCCCAGACATGCTCCTGCTGGCTTCATAGCCACACCACCTCGTGCCGGCCAGGAATCTCCCCACTTCCCACCCCCTTGCTCTGGAGGTCCCCCCAGCCAGAGCAAGGCCCAGCCTCCTCTTTCAGGAAGCCCTCCAAGATTCACCTGCCAAGTAAACTCAGATCTGCATCAAAACGCTCCAGAGCTCGGCTGGCCTCTCCTCCGCTCTGACCTCTTTGACCTTGGGTTGTAGGGTTTGGAGACCGCTGGGTATTTCCCTTCCAGGCAACGCACGGAGCCCTCCAAGGCTGGGATTAAGCCCCTCCAGCATCTAGGCACCTGGGCCGGAAGGATGGTGCTAGGCAGCCTGCTTCCACCCATGCTTAACCGCCATTTCACAGAGGGAAACTGAGGCTCAGAAGGTTAAACTCTTTACCCAAGTACCAGGCTGTAGCCACCAACCCCCAAGTCTCAGCCAGTCCTGGAACTGCTTTAGCCCCCACACCCAGGCTGGACACAGCTCCCAGTGCGGCCACTCACTTGGGAGAAGCAGCTGCCGTCCTAAGGAAAGATGACTATAATCCAGCACCCTGGGAGGCTGAGGCAGGAGGATCACAGGTTTAAGCTCAACCTGGGCAACTTAAGGAGATCCTGTCTCCTAAAATGAAAACTAGAAAAGGGGTGGGAATGCAGCTCAGTGCAAAGGCCCTGAGTATCTTAGTACAAAAAAAAAAAAAGGGAGAAGAGGAAGAGGAAGGAAGGAGGGAGAGAAGCAAGAGACAAGCAGGTCAGCTGTACCCAGTGCCACTGTGTCTCTGAACTGGTACCCGCTCTGGGACATCAGGACACGCATGCTCCAGGACCCCGAGCCCCGCATGGGGACCTTCAGGAGCCCCCCCCACCTCGTCCCTGCCCATGCATCAGCCTCCCCATCCAGCAAGAGAAGGACTCCGCCCTCAGTCCACGGCGGTGTAGAGGCCCCGACCCCGAAGGCCCCTGTGCACGGCCAGCTCTCTGGGCCCAACACACATGCTGTCATCACTTGGCTGAGGATGCACGAGAAGACACCCCACGCACCCCACATGCTCTTCCCTGCCCCCCAGGAGCTGCCTCTCAGCTCTTCTGCATCGGAAGCTGGAGTGAGTCGCTGGCCCAGGTCCCTGGGGCACCACGTGCCAGGGCGGGTGCACCCTCACCTGGCACCGCGCTCTCTGCCCAGCGCCCCTCCCCTGCCTGGCGAGGGCAGAGCTGAGCCAGAAAGAGCTCAAGGCGGGCACTGCGGCTCCGGGCGTCCTGGGGGCCGTGCTGCACAGCTCCCCACCCCTGGCCTCTGGCACCTGGTCCTGCTTGTAAGTGACTAAGCAGTTTCTCCACGGAGGCAGCCTTCTGCCAGGAGGCCCCGCTGGCCGAGGGACTGCACCAGGATGCCCGGAGCTGCACGCACGAAGCCCATCATTAGTGAGTCCCCTCTTGGGAAAGAAAACCCCTCCGTGTTTTGTTTTGTTTTGTTTTCCCCTTAAATGAAACAATCTGCCCACGCAGTTACTGGAAACGCAAGCATGTGAAACTGAGCCGTTTGCAGAGAGAATTAGTCAGCAACCTTGAGCCCAGGGCGCTCTGGGAGGTGGGGCCACCCCAGCCTCCAAGGTTCCCCATCCCGGAGCAGGACCAGGTGACCCTGACGTCTGCCCGCCCACAGTGTCCTCCCGAGGCCAGGTGGCGCCCAGCAGGGTGTCGTGTTCAGGGTGCCCGGTACCCAGGGCCATTTCCCTGGCACCAGAGGACAGCTGCAGAGCAAAGCAGTCAGTGGCCAGAAGCCCTGCCTCGGGAATCGACCTCACCTTCGCATCCCGCCCCGCCGGCCTCAGTCTTCCCATCTGCAAAGTGGGGGCTGCATGACAGAATACAATGGGCGTGTGCAGTGCCAGAATCACCAGACACAATGTCCCCAAGAGCCATCATGAAGGGCAGGTCCCTGACATGATGACCTAAAGGAAGCCACGCAGGCCGGTGTGATTGTCCCAGGGCTCTGTCCCCAGAGCAGCAGGGCCTCCTGTCACGGTGAATCTGCTGAGTTGGTTCCCAGCCCTGCATTTTACCCACAATGCAGGCTGGCGAGGAGGTGGGCAGTGGGCCAGGCCACGTGCCCATGGGAAGGGGACCCACACCACGTGCCCCATTTTCTGCATCTTGACGGAAAAAGCAGATTCATCCTTAGGTGCTTCACTGCGGTGACTTTATAAACAAGCAAACCCCCTACATGCGCTGAATTATCCGGTCATGTTACAAAAGGCCTGGACCCCTGGGCTTCTCTTAGGGGGAAAGAAATGACACAATAGCAGCAGTGGCTCCAATCCCTGGGGCCACCCCTCGCCTAGGATGGTGCCCCGTGCGTGGCCTCCCTCATCCCCTGGCCCTGTGCCCCTCCCTGCAGATCCTGGGACCTGCGCGCGTGTGACACAGTTTAATACCCTCATTTGATTTAGGAACGTGACCTCAGCCATTGCCACTAGAGATGCCCGCCGGAAGCATCCCTTGGGAAGCTTGAAGCTCAGGGCTGATTTTTCCTGGAGAGAAGCAGCCAGGGTTAGGAGGCCCACACCCTGGGCTGGCGGGGGCGGGGAAGGGTGAATCTCGGGGTGAGGTGGGATTTCCCAGACAGAGCAGACACCGTGCCAGGGTGCCGCCCTCCTGTCCCTCCCTGCCTCTCTGCATTACCAACCCCAGAGGTGTGCAGAGGAGTTGCAGGGGCCAAGGGGAGCCAGCGGGGAGCCTCAAGACGGCTTCCAAGCCGGCCCACTCCTTGCATATTTTGAGTGGGTGGAACGATTCTGTCAGGCAAGGCCAGGTCTGCTCACAGCCCACCAGACCCCCAAAATGCACAGCAGGCCCCTGGGCTATTTTCCAGTTGTCTGGGTCACTTCTGAGAAGCGCAGAGGATCTCTACTTTCTCACCACTCCAAGGACACTCCCCTGGTCTACCCAGCCATCACCCAGCACCTGTTGCGGGCCAGCACCTGAGGCACCGCAGTGGGTTGGCTGGCGGAACACGGGACACACTGTCTGGCCTGACCGATTGTATGTCCCTGGACAATTCATTTAACTTTATTTTTATTTTCACTATGTATTCTAGGCTGGCCTTAAACTCACAGTGATCCTCCTGCCTCAGCCTCCCAAGTGCTGGGATTACAGGTGTGCACTGCTACATCCATGACCTGTATTTTAAAAGCTTAAGTTTCCCTCTTTACAATGGGCCCATTAGCTGCACTGGACAGAGCTGTGGGCAGCAGGGCACCCTGGACCCTGGCACTGTCAAGGGCTCTATAAACAGGGAGCAACCTGCTGCAGACTCCTGTGACCTTGGGGCTGGCTCATGCTGCCCTGGCTGCCTCCCTCCACCCCTCTAAGCAGCCCAAAACTCCCCAGGGGTAGCTTTCCCTAGGTTCTTTCCACCTGAAGCCACCAGGCCCACACGAGCTCCTCCAGGCCTCACACGGTGGCCATCCAGGAGAACACCCTGGACGGAGACCAACACTTCCGGACCTTCAGAGAACTGTACCCACTGCCTGCCCCACCCACGGAAGCAGAAACAGACCCAAGTCAGTGTCGGTGGCCACCTGAATGTGCCCATGGCCTGCAGATCATTAGTGTGGACAGTTATAGTGGGTCAGCCACGTGGCATTTAAACTACCCCGGAAGGCGAATCCAGCATTAGCTCCCTCGGTCTACACTGGGGAGACAGTACTGCACCCACTACAGGAGCCAGGGTGAAAGTTCAGAGGGAAAAAGGGGGCCGGGTGTGAGTTACACCGAGACCAAAGCTGCATCCTCTGAGGCTCCAAATGACAAGGCTTAGGGACCGGCTTTGGCAACACGGACATTCAGTCCTACTTCCTGCTCTGCCCAAGCTCTCAAGTGTCCGCTGAGGGCTGAGGCCCAGCTCGGAGCCACGTTCCCCGGGACGCTGCAAAGCAGCTCCCCAGGAAGGACACGGAGGTCATATCCCAAGTCCCCTGGACACGGCAGGGGAAGCCGCTTTTCACCCTGGTACCTGGCGACTGTCAGAAGCATCCTGGGCGCTGCCTGCCGGACCCCCGCTCTGGGGCGGTCGTTACTGCTGGTGTTTCTGGGAGTGGCAGAGGCAGGATGCGCACCCAGGGCCCCAAGCTAAATCTCATACAAGAACCTTGCTCCCCACGCCTCCGAACAGAGGCCGGACCCGCTGGTCCGTCTTCCCTTCTTCCTACTCTGGCCACCCCGAGGTCCTGCAGGAAACTGGAGATGGGGGCCCAGAGGCGGCCCTGGGGCAGCTCAGCTGTGACCTCCACCCGCCAGCCCAAGACCAGCCGGTGTCTTCTAGGACTTGGAGTCACTGCTCGGCCGGATGGGTCTCTCCACGCACATTCGAGAAACAAGGGACTAAGCGGAGATGGCCAATGCCACCGAACACCCTATCGGTCACTGCTCGTCTGTGTCTGAAAGTTTCCACCATAAAACACAGACTGTGGGCAGAGGCCAGGCTCAGCTGCGGCGAGACGCGGGCGGGGAAGAAAGAGCCCAGTCATGGGGAGGCCGAGGCCCAGACGCGCCTCCGGGCGGCCCTGGCCGGGCACCTCGCGCGGCGCAGGCACCGTGACAGCCGGACAGAGCCGCCATTCAGGGAGCAGCGGCTCAAAGATGAAGGGCTTTTGGAAAAGAGAGAAGCACCCTTTATCCCACGCCTCTGTCCAGACAGCCCCGCCTGTGGCCTGGGGCTGGGGCGACGAAGCACTGGGAGCAACGGAGGGCAACAGCTGGGCCAGGAGGAGGACCTGACGTGGGGACTGTGCCCTCATGGACCCCACGGTCCTCCAGAGACTGGAAAGGAACCCCGACACTCAGGTGTCGCCCAGAGGCAATGACAAGGACGGCCCACTCACAGCTTCTCAGCACAGGGCTTTTCTCCTTAGCGCTTCCCTAACACCTCCGGGCTGGAAGCACACAGGGACTCAGGGCCCTATTTGGGGGATCCAGGAACCCAGCTGTGACTCCCTGGTCTTCCCGACCCACCTGGGGCAGCTTCCTGTGGAAACGAGCTGCTGCGGGGGGACCAGGAGTGGCATCCCAGGCTCAGAGTACAGGCCGGACACTCTTCTGCCAACGCCACCATCACCTCCTCAGGAGGAAGTCCCAGCCCCTGTCTGCAGCCCGGGGCCAGCGACCACCTGGACACAACCACCTGCGCCACCTTCCCTTGGGACTGGGTCCCAGCACCTCTGCAGACCCAGCGCCTCTCCAGGGCCATCAGACACTGTGCCCTCCCGATGTGCTGAACTCCTTGGTGATGGTGGCAGCCCAAGTTACCAAAGCCCACCTGTCCTGCCACAGAACGGCTCCCGGGTCCACTGCGCCTGGCAGGTCAGGGCTTGGGCCACCTTCGGCCACCCTGCCCAGCCTCCCCACCAGACTGTTTTCCGGACAGCCTGAACCCGTTGGACACATTCTGTCCTCCAGAGACAGATGGAGGCCAGGAGGGCCCACAATAGGCCACTGATAAGGCCGAGACCCAGGGAAGCCTGGAGGGGGCTCAGCCCCAAACCCCTTAGAGCCACGAGTGCTCAGAGTGTGACTCTCAGCTTGGGGCTGAAGCCAGAAAGCCCAGAGGTGGGGTGGTGACGTGAGTCCCAGCGCCCACCATCCTAGGACAGTCTGACTCCAGGAGTCAGAGCCTGCGTCACCTTGCCATGGTGCCCGGGTAAAAGCTCCTCCCCAAATCAATCTCCAAATTGAAGCTGGGTCACTGGACATCATCAGGACCGGAGGGGTCACAAGGGTGGCGACCTGGGCTGGCATTAGTGACTAAGATGGCAGGCTCACTGGCCATGCCACATCCTCTGCTGTCTTAGAGTGTATCAAACAGGCCCACTAGCGGGTGCCGGCACCCTCTTCTGGACGTCCCTGCCTCCAGAATCATGAGCCAAATAAACTTTCGGTCTTTATACAACTTCCCAGCCTTGGTTATTTCCTTACAACAACATAAAATGGATATAGGAACCACTCTATTCCAGCCAGGCCCCTGCTGACTGAACGTGCCCGCCCCTATGCAGGACTGATCTTTCCCACCCGGTTCACTGACTCACACCGAGCTCTGGAAACTCCCAAAAAGACGCAGCTCCCGCAGCCCCAACTGTTCTGGTCACAGGCCGGACCACTGGGTTTCCGTGTGTGCAGAACCCTTCCCCAGCTACCTGCTTGTCCCTTCGACCAGCCAACGCAACAGCCCAATCCAGCCATCCCAAGCCTACCCTCGCCAGCCTGGCCCGCACTCAAGCTCCGGAGAAAGACAAGTGACACCTTGCGTGGCTCCATCTAGCAGGGCACCATGCCCTGCGCAGTACGGAACACACACCGGTCACGCCGGTCTCTGGACATGGGACTCACCTGTCCCCTGCTGTCTATCCCATCATGTAATCGCCATGACACAAAAGCAGTGATGATTGGATCCTGGTAAAATTCAGCACCCCTTAGGTGGCACAGCACAAACAAGAGCGAAGAAACAACACACAGCTGGATACATGTGGATACGCACAGGACGGAAGGGAGCCTCTGCGGCAGCCTCAGCCCTGCTCTCTATCACTGGCCACGTGGCGGGAGCCCGGACTCCTGCACACTCTGTGGTCCCCCTTCCCGAAGAGGACATCTCGCTGGGTCCCAGTCCCTCACCTGATGAGGTGACCCAAGAGCCCACCCTGAAGGGTCCTGCCTAGACTGGGCGGCTGTGTTTTCCCGATGACCTTGACCACGGTCATTCCAAGAGAGGATCTGAGATCTCCCGTGTACCGATGCACTTTCCTCGCCTCTGGGGCGGGCGGTGGCCCAGTTTCCCCTTGGGAGTCTGGGTCGATCCCCAGCTGACATCCTTACATCCTTCCTCTCCTCTCAGCCTGCCGACTCAGAGATGCAAGAAGCCCAAGGTGACCAAGTGGCTGTCTTAACTTCCTGTTCAGTGGGACCACTGTCATGTCCCTTGGGCAGTGGGGCATCAGGTCGTGGGAATGGATGGCACACGTGTGATCAGGAGGTCACCAAGGGGAAACCGCACTGTACGTTGAAGGCTGAGTCAGAGCGTACACAGCCTCCCGGAACTCTGCGCCGAGTGGGAGTCACTGCCCCCCAGCTGGAGTGCAGCTGGGCCTCTCACAGGCTGCTCCGCCCGACCACCGGGCCAGCTGCTTCAGCACGAGGGGGACACGGGAAGAGCGGCGAGGCGCACGTGCAGCGTGACAGCAGGCTGTGACCATGGATGGTGGCGCTGACAGAAGCATGGTGAGCTTGGAAGGCGAATCCACACCCAGGACCGGGTCTGTCCTGGTGCCGTCCCTTCCACGACAGCAACAGTCCAAGGAAATCAACCTGCCACCAGGCAGCTGTCCGGCCACCCTGGGCGACGGTGCCAAGTTGGGCGCTCTGAGTCAGCCTCTGCTGCTGGCAGATGGGGCCCTTGGGAACGGTGTCACCACGAAGCCCTGGTGGGTGGGAGTCCATGCACAAATTCCCTCTGTGCCACCACAGCCACTTTGCTCACAAGCAGTGACTGTGGTGGCTGGGGAAGGAGACTGACTGGCGTGCATGGCACGGTCACCTTCTGGCAAGCTCTTACACCTATCTTCAGTCCTTTGTCCACTCAGAGAACTAAGGCCAAGTGCCTCTTCCCACATGTCTCTGCAAGCGAATTTCCAGTCGTGTTCGGTCCAGCTCAGACCGCCAGCTGGAGCCCACCTGACAGCCGCCACCTCTCCTTCGAAGCAAAGCTCACACACTGGGTGTCCCACTGCCACTCTCCTTCAAGGACACTGTTGTGCTCAGTTGTCCCCTCTGAGGGCTGACGCAGAGCCCTCTTCCTCCACCAACTGACCCTTGGTGTACCCCTGACCCTTAGCAGTGCACGCTGGGCATGGGGGGCGCTGTGGCAGGAGCAGGAACCGGGGCATCTGGGACACTTGCAACTTCCTGCACTAGGACCTTTTCAGCCCAGTCATGAAAGGACCACTCCCGTCGGATGGAGTCTCGCTGTGCACACCTGTGTCACGGCTCCCTGCGACAGGTAACTCCCGTTTACTACCAGCAGCTTGGTCAGATGGTAACCAAGCGACCCCAGCCGAAGGTTTAGTTTCCACTAAGCAGCGCGTGGAGAGCTGTCTCTCCAGAGGAGGGGAGTTGTTTGCAGACCGTGCTCCAACACCTGCTCCAACACCTCACGGCCTGCCACAGCCTCTGCCAAAGGCACCAAGCTGCACCCCTGTCTGCCACTGCCATCTCAGGTGCCACCAGAGACCTGAGTGGCGGAGCAGCTTGCATGGCAGCCCCGACCAGTTGCAGAGCCTGCTCCTCTCCTGGGCTCCACTTGGAACCAGCCACTTTTGGGGACACGTAGGAGACAGACCATAGCAAGACACCCAAAGGAGGGTCGCTGCCAAAATGCAAATGGATCCACTGTCTCGTGCCTCTTTCTTGGTTAGGGAGGGGTCAGTGACCCTTGACCTGAGGTTTCCTGACACCCCACACCACTAGACTTCTGAGGGGAGGTAGAAGTCCCCTGAATGTCAATGTAATTTATTTCCTACAAATGTCGCATCAGTACGTGCAGAGCAGGAGCTATTTCTCCTCACTGACTGGAGACTGTCATCGATGCAGTGGGCCAGCATGATCTCTGGGAGGGGGCGCCCAGCAGGAACCCCATGAGCTAAACCTCGGCACCATGAAGTCGATGTAGCCCAGAGCTGGGTGGATCGATGTAAGCAAACTGCTTCCGGTCAGCCTGATGGGCAGGGATGTAGGAAAGGGCACTGGCCGGACCAGGAGCTGCACACCAAGTACTGGGAGACATATTCACTGACTCCAAGGGGGGAAGCCATACCTGGCTCAGCAGCTGGAGTCACCGCTTGGTCAAGCTCATGGTCACCCACTGTCACTCCCCAGGGTTCACCGGCTTTTCGCTCAGGCCAAAGGAAAGAGCTGCATGGGGAGACACAGAAACGCTGCCCCCCGGCATCTGGAGCATCTGTCAACTGCCTGTTGGTGGCACTGATCCCTGCAGGCCCCTTCTGATTTCCACCTCCCTGAGTGGAAGCGGCTCTAGTGCCTCTCGTTTGACCTTTCCCACCATAGTACACCTCGCCCCACAAGTTAGGGAACCATGGTGAGGAGTCTGCCAGCTGTTAAGCACATCTGTTCCAATTATGCATTGTAGAGCCAGAAAAATACGCACAGGCTGTTTGGGGACCTATCAGACTTATTGTGAGTTGGCCCCAAGCTAAAATTCCACCAATCACCTGACCCGCTTTAACAAGTCCCTTGCTAACTGGCAGCCACAGTGACAGTTCTGAGTCCCTAAAATCAATGTTCGTCCGTTCACAGCCAGTGCCCCGGGGTCCCAGAAGGGCTGTTTCCTTGTCTCTGTTGCAGTGGCCCTGGGGAAAAAAAAAAAAAAGGACACAAGTCCCTTGAGGGAAGGCTGGGGTAGCAGTATATATTTTTGTGGGTGCACCGGGGTCCTAACTCAAGGAGCCCCAGCTTCCCGCTTGCCAGGAATGCAGGGTCTGCAGAATGGCTGGGCTGGGAATCAGCTGAGGGGCCCTGATTCTTCTGTGGTCTGCGATTCGAGCTGGACTTTAGCTCACTGGCTGCAGAGATTTTCTGCTTACACAGAGCGAGGAAGAACACAGCAGGCTCCGTCTATTTCCCTTCTCAGAACACCGTGATTAACTCTCCAGCACCACAGGTCTGCGCCAGCCAGCCTCTGCTGATTGCTGCTTCGCCTCTGCTGTCCACGGCAGTAATTGCTAATTACACCCGCTTGCCTCTGGCAGGTGAGCACTGCCGCTCGGCCCTGGTCACCCCAGATCCAAGGACTTCCACTCAGTTTTCTAATTGAGGGACTGACCGGAAGGCCTGGTGCACGGAGGAGGCTGGCAGGGGCTCTGCCCTTCAAGGATGCTGGGCCACGCCTCGCCGATCTGTCTCGGAGCACTTCAGCCCATACGGCACGGGCCAGGCCTCCACGGCAGGCAGAGCCGGGCTGTGCCTGGGCAGATTCTCCTGCCTGGCTCTTCCAGAGGCTCAGGGAGCCTAAGGTCACGGCTCATGTGGTTTGCCTCCTGGTTGTTGGACTCATTATTTTTAAAGTTGGGCAATAAGCAGAATTTTTTTCTTTTGGGTTTTTGAGACAAGGTCTTGCTATGTAGCGCAGGCTGGCCTCAAACTCACAGGGATCCTCCTGCTTCAGCCTCCCAAGTGCTGAGATAATAGGTATGTACCACCACACCCAGCAATAAATAGAATTTTTACAACACAAAACCAGCAAGAAGCTACCCAAAGGCCCAGAGAATGGCCCATTGAGCCACTGGGGTACACAGTCCTCCCTCTGTCCACCCCACCTCCAAGGCAGCAGGGCCAAGAGGATCCTGACCTTGCAACTTGATTTTCCCCTTCAGTGCTGCTGAGGAAGTATCTACAGCTGATCTGACACTGTGCATTTGCATATGCATGTGTGTACACGTATGTCTATGTCTGTGTAACATATATGCACACTTGTGACATTCATGTGTTGACCCTGGTGAGGGAAACTGAAGACTCATTATTGCCTCCCTTCCACTCCAGCATAGCCTCAAGGCCTTGGCCAGATCACTAGCCTGCTTGCAAAGAGGTGGATAGAGGACTCACAGCCCTGGGTTCTTAGGAGTACATACAAATTCGTACCCAAGACTCAGACAGGAGCCTCGTCCTGGCACAGGCCTATGTTGCTGTTTCCTGCTGTTATGATGAGGGCTGGCATTGCAGCCCTTAGCGGCACAGTGCTTGGTACCTGGCTGTGGGCAGATTTGAATTCTTGGACTGGGAAGGATGCTGCGATTGGGTAACCAGGAGATAGGACAGCAAGGCACCGAGAACCCCAAATGGAAGTCCTCGGAAGTCTAGACTCCACCATTGGGCTTGCGGGGGTAACAAAAGGTCCATGTACCCTCAGGCAAACTAAGGCAATCTGTATCTGCCTTTGTACCTCTCTTTAATAAAGCATTTGGGGGTTTTCGGTAATATTTTTCATTTGTTTTGCTTTGTTTCTTGAGACAAGGTCTTACTATGCAGTCTAGGCTGAGCTTGAACTCGCTATGTAGCCAGGGTTGCCTTGAACTCACGGTGACCCTCCTGCCTCAGCCTCCCCAGTGCAGGGATTACAGATGTGCACTGCTGCCACCACCACCGCCTCCCCAGTGCAGGGATTACAGATGTGCACTGCTGCCACCACCACCGCACTTGGTTTCTAATAAAACTTTTTTAGAACAAAAAGATAAATCAATTCATGCACACCAGCCAGGTCCTACTTCTAGAGAAGAATGGATGCAAAAGTCCCAGACTCCACTCGTGAACACCATGAGACTCCGAGGCCTCTCTAGATGTGAATCATATCTGCAGGCCAGTATCCCTCACCCTGGAGGAGGCAGGAGGTGCAGGAAGGGGGCTGGTGCACAGCAGGCACACAGCCTGCATGGTCCTCAGAGCGCTACTGGCCTCCCCCAGCAGGGACAAGTTAAACTTCCACGCCGGTTCCAAGGAGGCATCCGTGAGGAACCCGCTGAAGGGTGGACCCGTCTGGCTGGAGCAGCCCAAGACACACATCTCCCTCACTCCAAAGTGACATCACCTGGGGCCCCAGGCAGGCCCACGCCTTCCTGAGACCCTGAAACCCATCCGATCCCCACAGCGCTGGCCCCTAGTGCAGCCTGCACCCGACTTACCCCTGCTTGGCCAGTGGCTACTGCTTTGAGTGGCTCTGCTTTGAGGGCAGCAGCCAGGCTGGGCACAGAAAGGAAGACTTGCAAAGGTCCTGCAGCTGACAACTCCACACTTTCCTGTACACACACACACACACACACACACACACACACACACACAACTCCATCTACTGGATAAAGTGCTCCCTGCAGAAAGAGGAGGAGGAGGAGGAGGAGGAGGAGCACTTCAAATGATCTAATCCATCACTCTGCAGCTGCCTGGCCCGTGACCTCAGTGCCGGGGACAGGAACCAACAGCAACAGCCCGCACTTGGTCTTGGTGCACGGCCCTGGCCGTGCAGTGTGGGTGAGCAGCCGCCCTCGATGGGGCCCCGCTGGGAAGCAAGGGTGCGCCTAGCTGGATGCCCGATAAGGGCAGCAGGGCCGACCCCAAAACTCCTGGCAACGGCGCCCTCTATGCTTAACCTGGCATCTTCTGCCTCCTCCAGGGGCTGCAGCCCGCACGCCCTCCTCTGTGCCCGGGGATGAAATCACCCCCCGAGCGCTACCCCCGGACAGAAAATTCTTCCAAGGACACGAAACCTTAGTCACACGGGATGGTGCTTTTGCCATGAACACCTGTTAAAACTCAACTCATGACCGGGCGCTGATGCTACTGGCTGGAGTGTTTAATTAAATATTACTCACTCAGGAAGCAGCCCTTGCCAAGTCACCACCAAACCGTGCAGTGCATTTTCAGAGAAAAAGAGAGAGGAGGAGGGAAAGAGCCGGCTGCTCCATTGGGGCACCGGCCGGGCCTCCCTGACCAGGTGTCTGCAAGAGTCTCCCCGGGCCCGTTTTGGAGAACCCTCAAGAAGGCTGGGATAAGAAGAGGTCTCACGCTGGCTGTCACAGCTAGGGGGATGCACGGTCCATTGCTCAAAGACACTTCACAGATGCATACAAAGACACACGCTGGTGCCACACAGTCACACTGGGCACACACAGTGAGACACAGGGACACACAGACACACGTCTGTGCCACAGAAGTGCACTCGCACACACGTGCTCATCACACACACACACACACACACACACACCCTCTTAGACTCTTCTCAGGAGCATGGACATTCACAAAGGTACACTGAGGCACACACCTTCAACGACACAACTTCCAGGGAGACCAGCAGCCCCTGATCCCCGGGGAACCACACACCATCCCGGCGCTAAGCCTCCGCGTTGGAAACTAGAACGGGACAATCGCCAGGCGCCCGCACAGCCACAGGTGCGGGTGACCCCAGGGGCGCCGCTGTTTCTGCTTTATCGATTTCCTGATAACTCCGCGCTCTCCCTGCGTGGTCCCGGGTGGCGCCTGAGGCTCCGTGGAGACGCAACGGGCCGGGCCGGCCCGGGACTCTGGGGCCCAGGCGAGCCGCGCTGCGAACCCGGGGCCCGAGGGGCGGGAGAAGCGAAACTAACTCTGCCGGGGAGGGTCGCGATGCCCTGAGCAGGGGGACAGGGCGGAAGCCCTGCACGGGCGCGGGGACGCAGCCAGGGGCGCCGAGCACCCGAACTCAGCAGGCGCCCCGAAACCCTCCGCGCCAGCGTCCCCGATCCTCGAGCGGGCGCGACGACCCCCGCGGCGGCCGGGACCCCCGCCCGCGTCCCCCTGCAGGTGGCACCGGAGTCGCCGCCCCGCGCCCGCAGCGGACACAGCGCAGGGCGGTGGCCGGGCCCTCCCGGGCCCCGCGGCGACCCGGGGTCCCCGCCCCGCCGTCCCCGGGCGCTGCCCCGCGCCCCCTCCCCGCCTGCACCGCGACCACCCGGCCCTGCGCCGGCCGCGCGCCACTCACCGGGTCCTAGAGCACCGCTCTCCCGGCGCCCGGCCGCGCCCGCCGCAGACAGCGAAGTCGCCTCCTCCGCGGCCCGGGCGCCAGCGCCTGGAGCCTGGATCCTCCGCGAGCGCCGCTGCGAGAGCGACTCCGGGCCGAGCAGCGAACCAGCGGACCGCTTTAAAGTGGAAAAAAGGGGAGCACGAAGCGTGGGCGGGGCCTTCCGGCTCCGCCCCGCCCCAACGCCCCGGCCTCAGATCCC